>CM021101.1:424859556-424967736 GCA_007115665.2 Sequoiadendron giganteum | reverse complement strand
GCTCTTAGAGCCCTTGTGTGTGGGGCTGGATGTTGTGTTGGGTTTTCTCGTGGAGATTTTTTTTGAGGAGTTTGGTGGCCTGTCTTTAGAATCTATTGGGCGAGCAGAGTCAGATGTGGTGTTTTTTTGCTGTGCCCTCTCTCCTCACTCTTTGTTTGTAGATTTTCTTGGTCTTCTTTGGCCTTTTGGGAGATTTTTTGCTTCTGTGAGGGGGATTTTTTTTTTTGGAGATGTGGATGCTGGGATGCCTTTGGAGTGGTTTGTGGACAATTTATGGCTTGTTTCAGACCATGTCTGGCTCGCAAGGTTGGAGGTTGTTCTTTATGTTCTGGTCGGCTGTCTTTTCTCTCTGCTTGGTGGTTATCCTTGCATTTTCCTTCTTCTTTTGGGTCCCTCTGTTGTGCTAGTTGTGGGGCTTGGGGTTCTCGCTGATCGATTGTTTAAGGAGTTGGATGGAATTATCTTAGACCTTGACTAGAATGTCTAGTTGGAAGTGGTTTTTTATTGCTCTGTCTCTACTTCTCTTGCTCTACCAGCTAGCTTTTTGGGCTCTTTTTCCTCTATGAGGGTGCGTTCGTGGTTTTGGGATGCGACTGTTGGTCTGCTTGTTATGGAGTGGATTGTAGACGATGAGGAGGCCTCCCCTTTGCCTGGTGCCATAGCTCCTTTTATGTGGGAGGAGTTCAATGCTCATTGGAAGGCGTGTAGTGGTCTGAAGAGGTGCAAGAATTAGAATCATTGCCTGTAATTTTGCAGAGGAGGCCCGAGAGTTTGAATTTATGGTGGGAAATGGTGGGCTTTTTCCATGACCCCTATTCATGCTTCTTTGGGATCCATAGTGTGGGTCCTTTGCTCTTTTTCATGCAATTTTTTTTTATCTCATGTTCTTGCTTCTATGGCTATGCATATTGTCCCCATGGAGATGGGCTCTTCATGCTAGTATGGTTTTGAAGGGGCTTCATTTACCCTTTTTTGTGGCCTAGATTTGATCTCTTATATTGAGATGGAGAGTTCTTGGCTGGGTTGGGCTATTTTTTTATTTCAGCATCTTTGGTCTTCTTTGGAAAGCCCTTTTGAGGTGGTGCTATCTCCTATGGAGGTGGAGATGGTTTTTTCTGAAGAAGCTGGGAGGTGCTGCTTGGGGGGGTTGAATGGTACTTGGTTGGTTCAACTTGAAGTCTATTTCCCTTTAGCTCCTATGGAGGTGGGTCTCCTTCATATTGAGGTGGTAAGGAGTTATGTTGGTGGGGTGCTGACTTCCAGCTAGTTTGTCTTAGCTGGGTTCAACTTGTTGGGTTTGGGAGCTATTTTGAATGGTTCTCTCTTGGGTTCTTGGTCCCAAAAAAACCTGGTTGAGGTTTTAAGGTCCCTTCAAAATCTTTGGGTTTAAGGTCTGAGGTAAAACCTGTTTGTATTCGATTAAGGGGGTTTGGCCCTTGACTTTCTTTGTGCAGCTTGTTAGTTTTGTTGTATTCTTAATGTTACTGCTAAGTGGCTACTGATGGTATATGTTTTATCTTTTTTGCAGAATGTTATCCTTGGATAGGGTTGCAGTTCCCTTCAAAACTATAATGTAATGGGTTTCAGGTCCCATCAAAACCTATTTTCCCCCTAATCAAAAACTATATATATTTGAAAACTACACTTATAGATCTACACAAGGGTATTTTTTATGTTTTAAAAAAATGCTATTTACATGAGTAGGAGTTGTTGAAACATCAAGTTTTTGAATAATTTTTTTTTTTAGGTAAATTGGCCTCAAAGTGGTGCTACATATGTCTTTAGTGAACATTTTTATTTGAAAAATTTGTGGCCATATCTAATTTAGCTACAATGAATCTAGCTAAATTATATGTTTGAACAAAATTGATTTTTAGTTAGAAATATTCAAATTCACTTGTGTTAATAAGTTGGCCAAAAGTGTGACACAATTATTAGGTATTTGGGTGCCACTATTTTGGGTAGTGATGCAAGAGCATCCCAGGTGAAACAGTAATCAACATCATCCAAAATCGTTTCAATTTTGTTTATATGTTTAAGTTTGACTTACATTTATGAATTGTTATTTAATTTGATTTTGGTGGTCATTGATAGAAGAGGTCGAATGATGTTTTTGTTATTGGTTGACAAAACTTAATGTTTTGACACTATTCTTTGAAATTGTCTAAATATCACATTTAAGTGATGCTTATTAAGTAGAGGCCTATAAGGGAAGTTTAAATGAATGGAGGAAAGACTAAATTGCATGCCATCATGAAAAAATAAAATAAATGTAAGGCAAAGGAGTAAGAGAGACACATTATGGAATTTGGAAGGAAATATAATTACATAGATTGAGAGGTGATGGGTAGAAAGAAGAGAATGAAAATGGAAGAAAAGGTATACATGGGAGAACATAAGGTGGAAGTGAAAGGAATGTAAAAAAAGGTAATGTATGCCTATGCCTAGGAGAGAGGAGGAGATTTGGAAAGGGGGTTGAATATGAGATAGGGAGGAAAATTTCCAAGTAATGGTAAGGGGCTTGCATATGAGATATTAGAAATGTATGAATTGTGGCCTGTAGATCATCCCATGCAACAAATTTTAAACCTTTAATTGGTAGTGTTGAGAAAAAGACATAGAAGAGGGAGGTGTGAGATTGCTAAATTTTGTCTTTGGAACAAGATCAGGAGGTCACAATCTTAGAGAGAAGCTAATTTAATGAACTGGAATACCTGTAATGAGAATTTGAATAGTGAAATAAAGAATGGAATTTTGAAAATTGTATGAGACTTGTTACTTGTGAATTTTAATTTCATTAAATAAAGTAAATGTGCCTCCATTATTTTGTAATCGGTTTTATTGACAAATGAAATTGTCAATGCAATATGTTGTTTGATTTGTCTAAGTAAGCTGTGTTTGAGTGACATAACATAGTTGAGTGTTTGATTTCAGACTGTTTGAGTGACATAACATAGTTGGGTGTTTGATTTTGTTTGTGTTAGGTAGTTTTAGCTAATATTTTTATAATTATCATTTGATGGTTTCATGTATTACTTCTACATAATGTTTAAGGTGAAGGTATTGGTAGTGATATTGTAGGCACTATTATGTCAACAAAATTACTCCAAACCTCTAGTTGGTGATACTCTTCTAAAAGCTTGTCGGCTACAAGTGTATTATAATTGTGTTTAGATTAGTAAATAATCTATTAGGTTTCTTTGGAGTGTATTTTTTTTATTTTAAATGGTTTTTCCCACATACACCTATATTATGGTGTGATTTTGTTTATATTTATATGTATTTTCCTTTTTGTAATTGTAAAGATCTAAAATTTGCACAATACTCCCATGTAATATTAGTTTAGGAAGATTTTCTAGGTACCTTACTTCCTTTCAATTTTGTTAGTCCTTCTTTCTCTTTCTTCAAATCTAATAGTATTTTTCTTATCCATATTGCTTGACATGTTGATTTAGATGCCACATATTTTAATTTGACTATAGAAATAGTTATAATGGGTTTTTGGAAGCCTCTCATTGAAGAAAAAAGATGTAGATTTAGTTAATTTAAAGATACATTTATTAAAATATAGAATTGTCTTTTCAACCCATGCATTACAAACCAAGGAATTAGAAGAATCATTAGTAGTAGAAAGATAATATAAGAATAAAAAATAATTTATTTAGAAAAAAATTGAACATGTCATTAAAAATATGAAAAATGATGGTTCAAATACTATGAGAAAAAATAAAAATATATTAGGAGAATAAAGCATAAAAAATGAAACTCTAAATGGATAAAATGAAGTTATCTGATAGTAATTTCAAGATCTACAATAACAATTATAGCTTCTAGACAAGAAAAAATAAACTATTAGGAAAATTGCTTTCCAGATTGCCCTCAAAATGTTGAACTATCACCCTCCTTTCTAGAATATATGGTTTATATTTAAAAAATAATTATATAGAACATAGTTATAGTTGACTTATATTGGGATTCCCTGGAAACTAATACCATATGTGTATGCACATAAAAATGGTCTGGAGCACAATTAATTTCTAATTCCTCTACTATTATAAATAGATTGATAAATTTATTTATATGGTTCATTCCCTAAATTCTTCTTTTCCAAAAATCACTTTCCCCTTAAATTAATTAAATGCACAAATTAAATAATTTGTTATTTAATTAATTTCCCTCTTCCATTTAAATTTGAAATTTTAATTCAAATTGGCACATGTCTCCATATTTCTCTAACTTCTTTCCAACTCACCTGCCACCTCACCATGTGTCACATGAAATTGAATTTTTCTAATTTGTAAAAGAGAATTTTTACCAACAACCTACAACAAATTTGAAATCACCTTGGACACATGGCTTCTTCTTTCCTCTAATTCTCTTCAACACTTGGCAAGGTGTTCTCTTGAAGGGAACCATCTCCTTGATTCTCTCCAACCTCTATGTGCTGACTCGTTGATGCCTCAGGATCACAATCTTGACCGTTCATCATTGCCACATCATCCCAAACCTTGAAAAATATATAAATAGAGGGAATTTCTACAACTTTTTATATAGAGAATGAAGATAAACTTATGCTGGAGAAATTGAGAACAAATTGAGAGCAATTGAGAGTTTGCATTTTCATATAGTATAGGCATTATGGAATTTTTACTTTGGATTACTTTAGTATTGTATTAGAGTTTATTGTTTTTCATAGAATCACATTAGAGTTGCATCTTCAATCATAGTATTCATCTTAGCATCATTTCAATTAAAACAACATCTCATCATAGGATCATTCAACATTTAAGCATCAAAAATCCAAAATATAGTGATGTAGGCATGCCGTTTGCATTGCACAATATCTTCTCATTTCTTAGGTTGTCATCTTTGTAGATTCATGTGCAACATTTAATAGATCTGAGAGCATGAATTTCGAAGGTACTTAAGACTAGAGAACCATGGAATGATTTGAAAGGATACCAGTAGCAATTTAATTATATTATTTCTATTTCTTTTATGTAATACATTGCATGGATGTGTGTGTGTGTGTTTAGTTTTATTAACTAATTACTCTCATCGACACATTTTAAAACCACACATAAAATTGGTGCCCATTGTGGGGCTTCACCCCATATTTAATCTATTTTTCTGTTGAGTTATTCTTCGTAGGTTCCATGGAAAATTCCGAAATAATGCATTCGAATTTTTCTTTGGGGCATCTGGAAAATTTATTGGCACATTGAGTTCTTGTTTTGGCACATCTGGTGGTTCTTCTAGCACATTTGGCTTCTATTTTGGTGCATCAGGTTGTTGTTTCAATGCATACAACTGTTCTTTTAGCGCATCAGGAGGTTTTAATTTTTATTATGTGTTTTTCCCAATTTAGCGCATTCGGTCTCTCTTTTAGCGCATTCAGTAGTTTAGCTCATTCTGACTGAGTTTTAGTGCATTTGGTTATTGTAATGGTGCATTTGGTTTTTAGGGAAAATTTTCCAGATTCTAGAAACTAATATGTGCTTGTCTATTTTGTAGGAACCTTACATGCAGTCAGAGACTTTTTTGAAAAAAATAAAGAACGTTGTCAAAGAACAATGGATTGAAACTACTAACAATTGGTTGTAGGGTTGAAATCTATTTGTCATTTTCTTTGGTTAAGTTAGGAATCTAGCATAATTAGGGGGGATAAATTTACACCATGCTTGCTATGTTTGGAATGGTAGGCGTGTATGCTCTCCCCTTAAACTGGGTGATAAGAAAGCTAGACCCATTCATTTTATTGCATTCTAAACTTTAGAGGGCTTGCCTCCCCACTTCGAAAGGAGGGAATGAACCAACCGGGAACACTCTAAAGCAAAAAGACTTCCACCCGAGATATAAATGTGGGTACTCTAGGAAAGTTCAAGTATCACGAGGATTGTTCTGACAAGAAGGGAAACAATGGTCTCTTTCCATATGGATGATCCCCCATGAAAAAAATGCCCCTACTAAAACCCCTTTGTTGTAGTAAGCCAAAAATTACCCTTATCTATTCTTTGGTGCAACAACGATCATTTCCAAGGCATCCACATTCTCACAATTCTTAGTAAAGGTGAAAAACTTGCCATGGGAGATTCATGGGAGTTTGAAGCTTGGTTGACCCGAGAAGTGAGTGCAATGTAAGGGGGAGCCTGTGTGGCCAAGCTTCTAAATCACTCACTAAGAATAAGTGTGGTTGGAGTAAAATCCACGTGGAATCCAAAATAATATTGTCTTACACAACCTAGGATTGTGATTGTTTGATGTGTCTTTACCAATGTGTTTTTAAACCAATATCCAAGAAAAAATCACACAAAAATGTTCAGTTATTGATTAAGAAGAAAATCCAAACCAAACAATCCAAAATTCACTGCTGAAATTGGAAAAATCTGTCAAACTGCCAAAAACCAAATAACATTTTTCCAGATCGGTGCATCCATATACTGTACTGGCACATAACTTGCATAATTTTGTGCATCCATTTGTTGTTCTAGAACATACCTTGCATAATTTAATGCATCCATTGATTTCCCCAATGCATCCCTACCATAATTTAGTGCATACATTCTCTGGTTCGACTCATCTATTCATTGAAACCCTTTTGGCGCATCCATTTACTATTCCAGTGCATACATACCATTCCCTCACACATCCATACCATTCTCTGGTGCATCCGACCATTTTCATAGCACATTTGTACCATCTCGTAGTGCATCCAACTTTTAGCACATCCAGACACTGTTTTAGCACATCTGGTAAATTTGCAAACAAAAAGCTAAATTTGACCTCCCATCTGCCAATTGACACCCAATTTGAGGATTCCATCTCAAACAAACATTCCTTCCTCGTCCCAAAATTTATTTTAACTTGTTGAAAATAGCATTCTCAAGTGAAAATACCTCAACAAAACTTTGATTAAAAATTCCAAAAGTGCCTCATCATCACACCTACTTTCTGATTTATGAACTGAGTTTCCCCCATCAAGATTTATCATCCTTTATCAGGATTCATCATCCTTCATCTTGAAACATAATGTTGCTAAATCAGATTTTAACCTATCTTTGGCACTACCCAAAACTTTGATCAAAGTTTAGAAAATTCTCATCACTTGTATGCCTACTTTAATGATTGCAGAAGCAAAAACTTGAGAAAAAAGAAATTGAAAAATCAAAATACCATGGCTGAAAGAGAGGAAAATTATTTTTCAGAATTCGTCAAGATGAGGTAGAAGAAATAACAGATGAAACCATAGAACAAGCACAACAAGACTCCAATTTTCATAAATTCATGGAGAGGATCTTTGAAAAAGAGGGTGAGAAATACCTTTTGATGTTAGCAAACAAAGGAGTCAAACTACCCGATGATTTTGATATCACAAAATTGCAAAAAACTCCTAAGAAGATGGGAACTGAAATACCAACTGGAACAAGAAAGGAAGCAAAAACTAATGATCCCATGGATACCTAAACACAAAAAATACAAGCCCCAACAACAAATGCAAAACATGCAAACTAGGACTACCAAGAGGTACTCAATATAGGATATATTCCCCTACCCTTTTTATCCAAGTATCAACATGATACCATTCCCCAAACATTGTGAATTCCCCAAATTTGACAAATACAATGGAAAGACAGATCCCATCGATCATGTAAGGGAATTTAGAACTATGATCCTTGAATTTTCCCATGAAGACACTTACTTAATGAGATTATTTCCACACAGTTTGGGAGGGCAATGTATGCAATGGTTCTCACAATTACCTCCAGGGATCAAATATTTTGAGGAATTAGTCAACAAGTTTATCACCCAATACTCATATAAAATTCAACATGAAATCACAATGAAGGACCTTTGCAATGTCAAACAAAAGAAAGGGGAATAATTTCTAGTATTTTTACAAAGGTGGAGAAGGTTATTCGTAAGGTATCCCTGTCCCATACCAGAAAAAGAAAAGATGGAGGTATTCATTGATAACTTAAATGATGACATGACTTATAGGATTGAATTACAATGTCCTCCAACTTTTGAAAAATTAATTGAAAATGGGATCAAAATTGAGGAAGCCTTGGTCAAGAGAGGAATTTTGAAAATCTACAATGAAAACAATTCATCTAATCCCTCCAACAATGACAAACCAAAGTTCTGGAAAAAATACAACAATGACAATGATAATTCAGTCGAAACGCATAATGCCAAACTGGTTTTCAATCTACCAGGAGTCACAACCAAGACCAATCCAACCCCTAATCAAAACAACACCAACTAGAACATGAATCAGAATAATAACCAAAATAACCCTCCACCTAAACTACCATACCAAATGTCAAACAACCATAGAAATTTTACACCTTTGGGTCAATCATATGAATCTGCATTGAAGGAAATTATTGCGGAAAATATCAGTACCCTACCCAATACTCAAGGGTTTGAACACAAAGTAAAAAAGTCATGGTGGAACAAGGCCCACTTTTATGAATTTCAACGATGTAAAGGTCACCTAACCAATAGTTTCATGCAATTAAAACACAAGATACAAGACTTGATTGACAATAAGGTCATACATATTGAAGAACCCCAAACAAACATCGATCATGGGGTCTTCAAAATCCCCTTGCCAAATTATGATAAAGGGGAATCTTCTAACACAAACATAAAAAGAAAAGGTGTGAACTATGTTTATGATGACACCATCTATCATATTTTAGTCATTGAAGATCAAACACACAACATTGAAATTAATAACACACAAGACCTTGTTGCAACCAACCATCCAATCAATGATGCCAACATTCCCTCCAATCAAGTCAATAATACCCAACAAGACATGGTTGTAATAGATAATCAAATTAATGTCATTAAGATAAAAGGAAAACAAGACAGTGTACCCATAAACGTGACCACAAGGGCACAAACCAAATATGTTTTAAAAGGCAGCACTTCTAGAACACCTGATGCCCCATCTCATAAATATAACATTGTTGATTAGCTCCAAAAAATTCCCGCACAAATATCAATATTGCAGCTCCTTAAAATATCACCCGCCCATAAGGAGATCTTGGAAAAATCCCTAGTTGATACAACAATACCAAATGATTTGGAAGTATGCACTTTCCAAGTCATGATGGGACATTTGGTTATGCCTCATTGCTTATCCTTTTCAAAAAACGATGACGTATCTCTCGCCCATCCTCATAACACAATGCTCCATATTGAGGTCCTAATCCATAAAAGTCATGTCAAATGCGTCCTAATAGACGAAGGAGCCAGTCTTAATATTTGTACTTTAAAGCTTGTCTGTGCACTAGGGTTCTCTAAAAAATGCAATAGATGCAAGGAAAAAGATCACCACCAAAGCATATGACAATGAGCAAAGAGCTTCAAAGGGATTGATAGTATTACCAATTTAGGTAGGGCTCATTCAAAAAGATGTGGTTTGCCAAGTTTTGGATAAAGATCTGACATATAATATACTCTTGGGTCATCCATGGATCCATGAAATGCAGGTTGTCCCTTAAACATACCATCAGTGTCTGAAATTTCCTTGCAATGGGCAAGAGATTACCATTCATGCCAATTCCAATAGTCCCCAACATTGTAACACCCTTAAAGCAGTTCAGGATGTATTTGTGCCTTATAACCAAGAAGCTCCTGATTCCACCTCTGACACCTCCAATAATCCAAGTCAAGTAATCCCTTGTCAAAAATGCTAGCCACATCCTCTAATGAAGTAAGTCACCCAAGTTCCTTGTCCAAATAACTCGGGAAAAGGAAAGAACCTAGCCCCTTTGCATCTACCAATTCTGAATCCCAACATAAAACTCTAGCCAAACAGTTTGAGAAGAAAGTCCAAGTCAAGAAAAAAGGTGTAGGTGAATACTCCATCGAACAATCCTTCTGCCTCTTGCAGTTAATTTCACCAAAATCCCATAGTCAACCATCAACCCCAGCACAATCAGTCTCACAACCTATCACAATTTTTGATGGTCATTTCATAAAAGCAAGCACCCAAGCAGAGGAATCCAATGATAGATATTTTGAATTGGCTTTGCAAGGATGAAAATGATTCTCAAGCAGCAATGGCTAATGTGCAAACCACACAATATGGCAAAGGATTCTCAATCTTGGAAAAAATTGGCTATGAGTGACAAGGACCTATTGAAAAAAGGAAAGAAGGTATCACAGTGTTGGACTAACCACCAGCATCTCCCTTTGGGTTCATGACATGGTTTAATTGCCTCTCATGGATCTTAATTGATGGTTATATCGAGCATTGATAGGTAAATATTTTGGTGCAACGAAAAGGTGAACGATTGGTATCAGATCCGGTCACAGGTTTGAACCCCTCAGGTGACGCTGAGGGGGGGATTATTGGACTAACCACCAGCATCTCCCTTCAGGTTAGCAACATGGTTTAATCGCCTCTCATGGATCTTAACTTACGCTTGTATTAGGCCTTGATAGGTCAATCTTTTGGTGCAACAAAAAGGCCAACACATAGAACCCATCCAACCCCTTATAAAAAATCTAAAAGACAAAATAGGGTTGGGTTATAAAGAGCATCAACAAGATGAAGAGACAAAGGAGGACCTAAAGTAGAAGGTTGTTGAACGGATCCTACAATTGCAAGCCAGTGATCACTATGAAACTAATTCCAATAAATATGAATGAGATTTACTATTAGAAGAGTCATTCCATGATAAGAACATTGATTTGGTACACAAGTATACCCCCACATTCGAGGAGGGACAAAGCTCAGGGTTACAACCATTTGAATTAGGATAAAAAAATATTGATGGCTCAAGTGAAGATGACCAAACTCCTAGTGAGATAGGTCACTTGGAAGAGAGTAAAATCACAGACCTTGACCTTTCTATGGTATTGTTCAATGAAAATGTTTCCATTAGGACCCTTATGACCTCTGACCTGAACCCATTTGACGATCCCTTACCATTGGTACATTCTGAACTCATAGATTGGGACCAAACTAACCCTATTGTTATCCCCACCTTTTCAAATGATGAGGCCATTGTTAATTTCCGCTGCACTATTACTCTTGAAATGGGTTCCACCATTGAACATCATAACAAAGCTTCTAGACAAGGGAGTGCCAAATTTTCCAACTGCAAAATGAATGAAAACAAAAGAAAGATCTGATGGTGAAAACCATTCCATGACAGTATCAGATCAAGAAAGAATAAAGATAAAGAGTGCATCCAATGGTGAAAACCTCTCCGAGGCACTAAAGGATGGGAAATTTGACACTCTTCCCAAGCACTTCCAAGAAAGATCCAAAGTCTTGATCGAGCCAACACGGTCCATCAATGTCGGTAATGCAGAAACAGTGAAAACTCTCCATATAGCATCTAATCATTGACAAAATAAGAGAAGCCTAATTTTATCAAGTTTTTTGAAGAACGAAAAATCAAATTTTCCTGGTCATATGAAGACATGCCAAGGATAGATCCATATCTCATCATGCATCATTTATCCCTTCATTTAGGAGTTAAACTAGTCAAGCAAAGGTTGAGAAAAATGCATCCCCACATTGCCTTATTGGTGAAGGTGGAACTAAAGAAATTATTGGATGTAGGATTCATTAGACCCATTGATTATGCAGAATGGATATCTAAAATTGTACCTATTTCAAAGCCCGACGATAGCATACGGATTTATACAGACTTCAGAGACTTCAATAAGGCTTGTTCGAAAGATGACTTCCCCTTGCCAAACATTGATATCATTGTAGACTTAACAACAGGTCATGGCATGTTGTCACTAATGGATGGATTTTTTGGCTATAATCAAATCAAGCTAGCACCTGAGGATCAAGATAAGATGGATTTCACTTGCCCTTGGGGAACCTTCTATTGGAATGTCATGCCCTTCAGATTGAAGAATGTAGGGGCCACATACCATAGAACTATGAAAACCATATTTCATGATATGATGCATACCTTCATGGAAGATTATGTGGATGACTTGTTAGCCAAATATTACACTAGAGAAGGAAATTTGGAGATACTAGACAAACTCTTCAGCCGATTAGAGAAGTTCAATGTTCACCTGAATCCAAAGAAATGTATGTTTGGGGTAACATCAGCAAAGCTATTGGGATATATAGTGTCAAAAAAAGGTATTGAGGTAGACCCTACAAAAGTATAAACTATCATGGAAATTCCACCTCCAAAAAATATCAGTCAGTTAAGATCCCTTCAAGGCAGATTCTAGTCAATCAGAAGATTCATATCACAATTGGCTGATAAGACTCATCCTTTTACCCACTTGTTGCACAAGAATGCTTCCTTTCGATGGGACGATAAATGTGAAGAAAAATTTAATCAACTGAAGCAATACCCGATGAATCCACTTGTCCTAGGACCATCAACAAAATGAAAGACTCTCTTATTGTACATAGCCACAATTGATCGATCATTGGGAGTTTTGTTAGCACAGGAAGATTCAATAGGAAAATAAAGAGCAATCTATTACATCAGTAGAACTCTAAATGGTTATGAAATAAACTATACATCCATTGAGAAATCCTTCCTAGCAGTAGTGTTTTCTACACAAAAATTATGACACTATATGTTGACTCACATAATCAGACTCATAGCTAAGATAGATCCACTGAAATATCTCCTTAGCAAAGAAAACCTGACATGAAGATTAGCCAAATAGGTAATGATACTCAGTGAGTTTGACATCCAATATGTTGATATAAAAGCAATCAAAGGACAAGTTATCACCGATCAACTAGCTGATGCACCAACTCATGATGATCATCCCCTGTACGTGGAATTTCCAGATGCTGATGTCTTCACTGTAACAACAAAACAATGGGTGTTGTATTTTGATGGATCATATACTCAACATGGATCAAGAGCTGAAATTATATTCATCACTCCCCAAGGGCACACCATTGTGAATTCATATCGCCTGATGTTTCCTTGCACCAACAACACAAAAAAGTACAAGGCCCTTATCATCAACATCAAAATAGCAGTAGAATGGAAAATAACATAGTTGCAGGTCTATTGGGATTCTCAGCTAGTCATTAATCAGGTCAATGATGATTACCAAACAAAAGATGACAAACTAATGCCCTATAAAAGAATTATTGATGATTTCAAGAAATATTTTGTTGACATCAAATTTGATCAAATCCTAAGGGTTGACAACAAAGCTATTGACACTATGGCTACCATTTCTTCTTTAATCCAAATTCCATAGAAGCAAAGCCGTTATGAGTTCATGGTGGAACAACTGTTTACCCCCACTTATGATGATCCTAAATCCAGAAGCATATGCCACCTACTTGATGTTGATACCTTGATCTACAAAAATATCTACACTTACCTACAAGATAATACCCTACCTCTCGATCTCTCCAGAAACCAAAAATAAAAATTCATCCACCAAGCCGCTCGCCATACCCTTATTGTAGATGTACTATACCAACAAGGTCTTGATGGAACTCTTACATTTTCTAGAACACGAGTCTGAAATGATTTTACAAGAAGTCCATGAGGGTATCTGCGACACTCATTCAAGTGGTCTAACCCTCGCTAAGAAACTCATCCATTTGGGATACTATTGGCCGATGATGGAGAGAGTCCTTCCAATTTGTCAAGAAGTGTCATAAATGCCAAATCCACGGTAATCTTATCCATGCACCAACACAAGAGTTGCAGCCCTTCACATCAACATGGCTATTTTGTCAATGGGGATTAGATCTTTTAGGAAAAATTCACCCATCTTCATCCAATGGACACAAGTTCATAATTACAACCACATAATACTTTACCAAGTGAGTCAAAGTTGTGCCTCTATCCACCATCACAGGAAAGCAGATCTCATCATTCATCCTGAACTAAATCATCTGAAGGTATGGTATCCCTCAGTCCATTGTCACTTATAATGGAAGACCTTTCAAGAATTAGGATGTGCAAGAACTCTATGAAAGGTTCTATATCCGATATCAGTTTTCTATGCCCTATTACCCTCAAGGGAACGATCAAGTAGAGGCCTCAAACAAAACCATCCTGAAGATCTTAAATAAAATTGTCAACGATGTTGGATGAGATTGGCATATCTAGCTGAACCCTGCCTTGTGGGCCTATCATACAAGCATCCACACTCCCATAGGTGCCACAACATATGCTTTGGTCTATGGATCTGAAGACGTCTTGCCTATTGAGGCTGAGATACCATCACTCCATGTGTCCCTAAAAGGTCTTGTTTCAGATGAAGATTACCGAGTGTCTAGATTACAAGAGGTGGAATTGTTGGATGAACATCATTAGCTTGTAGTGGATCACCTGAAGGCCTATCAATAGAGAATTTCTAGAAGCTACAATCACAAGGTCAAACCTAGGAAATTTTAGGTAGGTGATCTAGTATTGAAAGAAAATCCTCGAAATCAGCAGGACCGAGAAAAGAAAGGAAAATTTGAGCCAAATTGGTTAGGTCCTTTTGTTATTGTATTAGTGTTTGGATCGGGGGCATATCTGTTGTCTACACCAAAAGGTGATCTATTTGAAGAACCAATGAACAACCTTCATCTGAAAAAATTATACACATAATGCAACCAATGCATGCCTAAAAGTCCTAAATCATAAAAATCAGAAAAAATCCTGAGAAAATCATAAAAATTAGAAAAAGTCTTGAAAAAAATCATAAAAATCAGAAAAAGTCCTGAAAAAATCATAAAAAGTCCTGAAAAAACCATAAATAAAAAAGTCTTGAAAAAATCATAAAAATAAAAAAAAAGTCCTGAAAAAATCAAAAAAGTCAGAAAATGTCTTGAAAAAATTGTTACCTTGGTGAAAACCTGGCAAACAAGCGTCTTGGTAACAACACAAAAAATCAAAAAAATTGAAAAAGTGCAATAAAAGCAAGTAGTGAAAACTTGGTAAACAAGCACTATTTGTGATAAGTCGGCTTCTCCATCTATTTGAGCGCGTGTTGACCGTTCGCTTTTTGCTATCACTACGCATTCATGCCTATCATACAACGAGCTTCATGTCCATATTCGGCTGTTGCGGTTGTGTCCCACCTTGGCTTGGTTTTCATTGTGTATATCCATAATAAATTTGGTGTGTTTCTCTGGGGGAAAAATCCTGGTCTCACTGGGGGCAAATAACTGTTGAATTTAAACCAATAGGAAAACAAACAACAAGGTAAACTTGGCGAAAAACAACAATCATCCCAACCAACAAAGTGAACATCAATCATAGTCAATCAAACAATCAACCATCTAAATCAAGCAACAAGACAAACAAATCAAATCTCGTTGGACGATCTTCTAAATCATGGTTGGATCACTTTAGCACATAGGTTCAATTGATGTATCTTGATTGTTATCATTTCTCAGGAGTACCTCGATGATGTCATGAACTAGAGGGGATATGATTGAGAATGATATTTTTCTTTGTCTGCTATTTGTGAGTCAATCATTACTACTGTGCAAATTATCGCGGGACATGCTCTACAAAGTATCATTGATGACATTCTAAATTTGCATGGGAAAATGATTAACTCTTGTCTTTTTACACAAGTGATGCTCAGGTCATCTCAGTCTAATTATACCTAGATGCTTGTGTTATCTTGCACTATCCAATCTCAACGAAAGTTGTATGGAAGTTGTACTCATGTCATCATGGTCTAATTATACCATCGATGTTTGTACTAACTTTCAACATAATAAAATGTTCAATGATAATAAAAAGAACAGTGAATAAGATGACAATATTGCATAAATAGGATTGCATTCATATTAGTTCTACATTTGCATTATAGATTTTTCCAAGGTTGGTAACTTTCAACATGATATTATCTCTCACTACGAGATTGAGTACACTTGACATAACAAAAAAAACATTCATCTGCATTAGCATTTTCGTATCATATCAATAAAACGTGTTATCACACATCCATCCATACAACAATCATTATCATATTATGCATTTTCCACACCCGCTATCACAAACCATTCATGCATTCATTCATCATAATATATGCATCAAGAAAAATTCCAAAAATAACGCATTTTCCATAATAACATCATCATTATCATACATCGATATCATAATAAGTCCATCCATAAATGCATTCATCATAGCAACTCAATTCATCATAACACCATAATCCATTCATCCTCATAATTCATTTACATTCACACATTTAGGCCATATATGTGCATTATAAAAAAACCCAAAATAAAGAAAAGAACATGGCATTTCATTTGCATAATAACATTTATTGCACATACGAGCATAATCCATGTCATATAGGGGCATAACATAAATTCATACATTTTCATTCATCATACATCCATGCATTATCATTTCTATCCATCATATCCAAAATCCATTCATTCATTTATCATGCATTTGGAATTCATAAACCATACATCCATATGTTGAATCATTCATGTCCATACATAAAATCATATATTTGCATTACATAATAAAACCATTTCTGCATTCATTCATTCATTCATACATCGATATATACATGTGAAAAATACAAAAATACAATGCATCTCATATTATTTGCATAACTGCATCCATCTCATTTACCATCAATACATAAAAGCATAACATCATCATCTCATTAATGCATCCATACATGGAACATGGTATAACCATATATCATAATCACATAGCACATAAATAAATGCATCCATCATAAGCATCTATAATAAAAGCATAAACAACATATAGATCACTAAAATTGCCGTTGCATATCATATAACCTCAAAATAATACTGTCAAAGTGTACAATGATGTCAAGAAATGATAAATGATACATCAAAAATGTGGCAACATGAGGTATCTGAATGAAGATACAATATATCAGATATGACCACGGGATCCTGTGGTATTGCCCCCAGAGGTCATAGGCCTATCCCCAACACTGTCTGCCCCTGATGGTCCTGGACCTCCTCCTAGTGGACCCCCTAGGAGTGGCTACATGACGCCTTTGCTGGTGGTTCGGGACTAAGAGTGACAAAATTTGGAACAAGCGTAGCTAACTCTTTACTTAGCTAGCATGGCCTCATAGTATCTACCCTTGTAATACTACACCTCCTTGGTAGACTCATGAAGCTCTCTAACCAAATCACTTGTCTTGACACCCTCAACTGTTGTCTAAATCCTATCAGTCATTGCTATTGCTTGCTCTCCTTGTCGTCGAGCGACATCTCTCTCTGCTGTGAGAGTGGCTACCTATGCCTGTAGCTCTACCATTTTTCCCTATACCTACAACTACACCAGTTCCTGTTCCTGTAACTAGTCCTAAGCTTGGGCTAACTACGTCTGTAGCGCCTATACCTACCCTTGTAGAGTCTGAACTTGTGCCTACAAACCAACTATTTGTGTCTCCTGCCTCTGAGAGAGCATCGCTAGTACAATTGGCTGCTGTCTGGTAGGTGCTGACCTCCTCCTCTTGAGGATGAACCCAAAATATGGCATGTCTCTCCCTCCACCTCCTCCATCTCCACCATCATCACCACCATAATCTTCCTCCTCCTCTCCTCCATCCCCCCTCCGCTGCACTACCCATCCTGCCCTCCTCCTAATGGGTGCAAGCTCATTGGGACTTGAGATCTGTGGAAATTGATGTGTAAAAAATACTCTGCATAGTCTATTGTCATCTATGCATCCACAATCTTAGGATGGTACTGACATAGTACTGGCTGCAAACCGTAATACTCTGCACACACGACATCATAATCTAGTGTAGGTCCCCACTCTAGAATGTCCTGCCTTCGTCTGGCATAATGTGCCACTCCATGTGGTAAACCTTGTACTCTACCATACTGCCTGTATAATCGGCCAAAAAGGAATCTCTCAATGATGTATGGTGTCTTATCGATCAGATATTTGGTACAAAAAACATAAGGCATCTTTGTATCATCCTCGACCTATACCTCATAATCAAGATATGACCACCACATAACTGTGTCCAGATCATCAAGGACCCTTTGCCAATACTCTAACTTTCCTATCTTATGTTGGATAAATGGCCCTGTGTATCCAAAAATGTAGGGTCTCCTTGTTGGTCGAGCCCTCCCTCCCACTAGCCGTGTAACCGCTATATGCTCCCAGGCTCAAAGCTGAATAATGTACACCCCGCTGCAAGATTGCTAGCCTGAAGATATACAACCTAATGCAAATCATGATACAGGTGTGCTAGCATGCACGAACCCCACACATATTTGGTCCCATGGTAAATCATACCCTCTAACACCCGATCGTACCCAACTGAAAAGCTTTTCGACCTACGGTCAGGGCAGCGAAAACACCAATGAATCTTGCTAAAACACATGACAAGGGCTAATGGGTAGCAATCAACTCACACCAAGAATTCTCATATCCACTCATCATGAAAAATTTGTTGAATGGAGTTATTCCCTCCCCACTCCTCATGATCATACACCACTAGGTCCCCCATGATTGGTATCCTCAAAATATGATAGACATCCTTGGGGGTGACTGTGATCTCACCAGTCGCCAAATGGAAGGTGTTGTGGTCACTATGCCACTGCTTTGCAAGTGTCGTCAACAACCCTCGGTTAATCTGGTACTGGGGCATATCAATAAATGAAGTAAGTCCACACTGGTCAATAATGGCTAAATTTGTTAGGGTCAACTATGGGATCATGTCCCACATCCGAAGAAAGCACTCTTGAACCTGTAATACTCCTAGGCCACCCTCCTATGATCAAATCAACATATCAAGTCAACACATCAATCAATCAACATATTAATTAATCAAATCATCTTGCGTGAGATTTTGATCAAATCTCAAGGAGAACCTATCCTATCATCAATTTTCATTTGTCATGAGATCAATCAACATCAATTAACCTATCTTTGACTCTCATTTGTCATGAGGTCAATCAATCAATCATCCTTATCTATCCTATCATCGTTCCTTGCCTATCTTGAGGATGATCATCAATCTATCAATCACATCATCCTATCATCGACTAACGTGATCATCAACCATCAAAATCTAAGAGGAATCATTCAAAATCATCATTTTTGGCTCAATGTGCTAAAACAAAGTTTCTATGCGCTAATCCACCAGATGCGCTAGAAAATTTACTGAATGCGCTAGAACAGGCTTTCTATGTGCAAGTTCTTAGATGCGCTAGAAAACATACTCTATGCACCAGAACGAGGTTCTGATGCGCCATTTCTTCGATGGGCTAAATGAACTACCCTATGTGCTATCTTAACTATCCTATGCGCTAGAATCCCTATGCGCTATTTAGCAGCCTAATGTGCTAAAACGACGACTGCATGCACTAATCTATTTTTAGGCCTAAACCTAGCCCTATGCGCTATTACAGTGACTATATGTGCTGTATCGGGTACCCAATGTGCTATTTTCCTAGCCCTATGTGCTAAAACGTGTTGAAAATTGGATTTTTAAAATGCAAAAAAGCAAGAAAAGTTCAAATTCAAATTTGAAAAAGGTGGTTCTCAGGATATGTACTAGAGGTCTGTATGCAGCTGGATGTTGGTGGAAGCGAACTCGCTCAAATCTATGAGTGTGGCATGGAATCCTATCCATCTTGGCTCTTTTCTCTCTCAAGTTTTCACAATGCAAGGTTACAAATGAGCTTTATTTCACCCATTTTGACCTTTTAAGGGCTAATTAAGGGGTAATTATGGTGGCATTTATTTAATTTTTCAAAATGGGCCTTTTAATCAACTAATCAACAATGTGGCTAGACTCTAATCATTTTCGGGAGATAAATCAGGTCATCCTCCTCAAATTTGAAGTTTATCAGCATATTAGTGAAAAATCATTTAATCATCAAAATTTTCAAAAATTAAAATTTTTCAACAAAATTCAAAAATCCCTGATTTACCTCTCAAGGGGGCATCCATTCATCATCACTGCAAAATCAACATCTGGGACATTTCGTAATTTATTTATTTAGAAAAAAATGAACATGTCATTAAAAATATAAAAAATGATGGTGCAAATACTATGAGAAAAAAGAAAAATATATTAGGAGAATAAAGCATAAAAATGAAACTCTAAAGGGATAAAATGAAGTCATCTGATAGTAATTTCAAGATCTACAATAACAATTATAGCTTCTAGACAAGAAAAAATAAACTATTAGGAAAATTGCTTTCTAGATTGCCCTCAAAATTTGAACTATCACCCTCCTTTCTGGAATATATGGTTTATATTTAAAAATTAATTATATAGAACATAGTTAGAGTTGAATTCTATTGGGATTCCTTGGAAACTAATACCATATGAAATCTAAACTCATTTGTAATAGATGTTGAATTGAGGTCATAAACCTCATATATCCAAAACTTACATCAACTATTTTACAATCATGTGTGATTTACCACATTTTTCCTCCATCATTTTATGGGTTCCATCATATTTATATATATAAACATAATTAAATTTTGAATTATTCTTTTACACATTTTATTTATCTCTCAATTTGGATTGACTCAATTCTTGGATCTTTACATCCTTTGAAGAATATGTTTTGAACTCCATTTCTTGTTTCTTCTATGCACAGTGTTTGCTTCCTATTTTAAAATATTTTTTAGCAAGCCATAAAAATCAACAATGAATAGTGAGTCAGTGAGATGCAAGTGGTATTTTTTTATATGAATAAAAGATTCCTTTTGTTTATTTTTGTATTTGGTTTAATTGTTACAAATGATATTTAGAGTGATACATCTAGCCCCTAGGGATCTATGATTCTTTTTGTCAATTTCATCTATTTAGTTTCATTTTTTATAAATAATATTGAAACCATTAGTGTGGAGTCTTTGATGGAAACCTTAAACATAATGATATTTTTTTATAGTTTCCAATTCATGAGAGATGTTGAGTAATAGCTCATTTATTGGAAGTGGTAGAAGGTGCTCATGAAATGTAGAAACATATTATCATAATTTAGTAATATGTGTGTTAGGTCCCAAAACTGCTATCCCACTTCCTATAACTAAATCTCACTCACAAGACTAGGGTTAGGGTGATCCCACAATACTGATTTACAATTTTTGGGAAAACTAGACACTGAATTGAATTTTTTTAACTAAATATTTACTTTCAGGCTCCTATAGAAGCTAAACCATGAGAAATTTGAAGATGATGCAAACTAGTGACTTTTGACGTTTTGTCTATAGATTCTAAATATATTTTTTTCAATTTTTTTGGAATCAGATTGCACTATTTTTTCCATCTCCTTCAAAAACTAGTTTTTATCAGTAAACAATATTTTTAAGGACTGATGGTCACCGTATACAACATAAATTTTTTTGTATGAAGGATAAAATTCTATTTTTTTTGAATTTAGATTTGTAACTATGATATCTAACCAGTTCATTTGGTTTGATAGTTTTTTATTAAATATTTTTTCCTTAATCAAGTTTCGAAGTCAAAGCAATTAAAGTTCAAACATAGGCGGACTGTATACAACATAACTTTTTCTGTATGTATTGAAATCCAATTTTTTTTAATGGATCAAGGACATCAATACCCAACCTAAACATATTTTTCAAAATTTTATTTTGATAATCTACTTATTTTCCACATGTGCAAAACAAAGAGCTTGATTTTCGGTGAAAAACATATGTTGAATAAAACTAAAAAAATAAAATACATAATAAAACCAAAACATATTAAAATTATATTCGACAGATAGCTCCTTCTGAGGACTACCATCATTTAGTCGGGTTTGTAAATCTCCTCCATTTTCATCCTCAACTCGAGCTTCGAAGCGCAAAATTTTGGACTTTTTTGGTGCCTGAGGGGGAGAAGGAGGGAAATGGAGGGTTCATTCGAACTCCCTTTCAAAAAGGGTTTCCTTTGGTTTTTTTTGCGAGAATGGTGGGAATTTCATTGAATGGGTTTTCTCAAACCCTAGTTCATTCGAACCCTCTTTTGGTTCGTTCGAACCCAAAAAACATTTTTTTTGGCATGGGGTCATTTTTTTCAACTTTTCCTTCCTCACTCCAATTGTAAACCACTTTTGTGGATTCACCTGTTATCATCATGTGAGTGGAATCAAATCATCAACAAATCATGGAGGGTTAAAGGCCAAATCTACGAGGGTGGGTTTCATCTCCTACGCTTCGAACTCAGATTCGACTTAGGAGGGTGTTCCTAGGGGTATACCTTAATAGGTATTGAAATTAAATGAAATAAATAAATAAAAATATCGACAACTTAACCCAACCCATTGACTTGGCCCCGAAGATCATCATCGAGCCAAGTAAAATTGGCTACCTTAAAACCCCTATATAGATAATAAAACTGTGCAAACACAACCCACATAAAATAGATTCATTTAATCTTTCTTAAGATGATTCCCTAGCTATATCTACAATCATGGATGCATAAGATGAACTACTTTATTCCTAAACTAATGCTTTGTATTTTTTATTTTATGTGAGGTTGGTACATGACTCCAAATCGCTGCCTATATATTGGGTAACATAGTCATGACACATTAATAGGAATGCAAACAAGAGTTAGAGAATCGTGAACTTTATATTTACATACAATAATGATGATAACGTTTATAGAAAAAACATACTTATTAATCTAGAATAAAAATGTGTATATTCGTTTGTAATATGAAAGAGATTATTGCAGTATTTGCAATAGTTTTATAATAATATTGTATTCATCTCTTTCAGATTTATACTTATGCCCACAAATATGGAAAAGAAGAATTCCTATATATGATTGAGAAAATTTCTTGAATACAAACTCACCACCATGGAGATATTCCACAATAAAATCACTTGTAATATTAGCCTTCTTTGATTCTAGAGGATTTTATTGATCAAAATCAGTTGGATTGGCACCAATGGATTCCTTATAACTTTTTGGAGACTTGAAAACATCTAAAGAACCATTGCAAAACCAACCTCACTTCAAAATGGCCAAGATCCTTAATATAGTAGCAGTAAGGAAAAACCCTTATCTAAAACATTATCACACCAAGAAGATCCACAATCAAGAAGCAATACCACCCAAAATAGGTGTCCCATATTTAACAATAGAAAAAGTATTGAATTTTTACATGTGGGGAAGCCACAAGATTCATGGCAGTTGGGAGAGCTACTACCATAATGAAAAGTAATCAAACCATGTTGATTCACTTGGCACTTTAAACCCTTTGGAAATGCTCTTTGAAACCGTATCGATGCCATCCACTATGTGTCGATAAAAAATTGGTTTCCAAAACCAAGTCGACATCAACTCGTGGTTGCAAAACCTTGCCAAAAAATCACCAAAGCAAGTAACCCTTAAATCCTAAGCACAACAAAATTGAGTCCCAATAGTGTGTACTCCAACACCAAAAAATTAACCTACAACATCATGATTTGTAAGAAATGTTGATAAACAAGGTAATACCTTAGAGAAATATTATAATGAAATGCATGGTAATGTCAAATATGATGTTGTAGAGGATTCTTAAGGTAGTGGAAATAATATTAATAACTCCACCTCAAAAAGTGGTCAAGAAAATGAACATCCTAAATAGAAGGGGGAAATAAAATCCAAATAAAAAATGGGGCATGAGTGGAATCTATTAAAAAAATAGATTGATTGGGTTTCAAAGTACTCATTTATTGAATTGACAAAAGATGAAAACAAAGATGGACCTTCCATGGAATATAGGTGTAAGCTTTGTAGTTAAAAATATTGTAGGGACAAGAAATTGTAGAAAAAAATTGACACCATACAAAAATATGTTAGTTAATTTTAATGAAAATAAAATCGCAAATGAAAAGGAAAAACCAATGATAAGATGAAAATAAAGGAATAATATCTTCATGTTAAGCATGTCTTGGAATATGATGAGTATATTAAAAAATAGGAAAAAATTATTCCATGTGGAGCCACAATTCAACCACAATTTGGAAAGATGACGAGAGTAGCAAATTTGGTAAAAAATATTTAGTTGAGTGTTTTCATATTTTGACTAGAGGGAATCCTATGAAAGACTACCCAAAATATTTTTTATTTTATTTTATAGGTATTTCCAACTTTAATAACACACATTGGTCAATAAATAATGGGTGAGAAGGAGAAGGTTTTCATGTTGAGGTGGGAAAATGAGATGTACAAGAAAATAAATATAATCAAATTTTATTGTATTATTTTTAAATTAAGTGACAACGATAGATAATATTGTAGAAAATCATGTCCACCTTATATATAAAGCAAATGAAAATGTAACATCTTATAATATATTTGAAATGGTTAAGAAATACTTGAATGAAATTGGAGGTATAAATGACTACAAAACTATCTAAAATTTGGTGTGTGTAGGGGAAAATGGATTTAGTAATGAAATGTGGTAGGAATAGTATTTGTGCAAAGAGCTACAAACTTCTTGTTTACCATACATAATTGTCACTCCTTGCATTGCCCATATAATGAATTTAGCATTCAAAATTATGGGAAGTTTTTCACATTACTATAAAAAAGTGAAGATCTAATTCATGAGCTCCACTCATATTTTTTTCAAAGTCCCAATTTTTTTTAAAATTTTTAAAAATAAATTGAGAGAATAACCACAAGAAATAAGCTTCTTAAGAATGTTGATACTAAATGGATCTCCTTACATGGATCAAGTTAAATGTTTTTATAAAATATTAATCCTTGGCTAGAGTAATGTATGAGCATTATCTTATAGTAGAAAAAACTATCGACCTCTTATTTAGGTTAAGAGGCATGGAGACACTTCTAACTTTATTTTTTATTCTTCCCATGATGAAGGAAATGAACATTCTTTAAAAAAAACCTCAAGAAAAACTATGCATATTTTTAAATATACAAAGCTACATAAAATGATATGTATGAACCTTGATAATATATCTATTAGAGTAGTCTTTCATAATTAATTTTTTTTATAGTTTTTACTTAATGACAAATATTGATAATACAAATATGGAAGACCCATTTTTCTCCTCTATTCAAGACAAATATGGATAATATTGCTATTTTTTTATAGTTTAATGCAAGCCCAAAGTTATGCATCTTCATGTGGGGTTATGGTATACCAATACACTATTTTTCAAGGTCAAGTGTACTACCAAAAAAGTACTTATTGTAAAAGAATCTTTTAATAATATTGTTTAATTTGTAACAAGTAATTTAAGGAATAACGTGAGATCCCTTTCCTCAAATATTAAAGTGATTTCCAAGATATGAATTACTTGAAGCCATGATTTTTGTGTGTCCTCAATAGTAAAACAACTACCAACCATCTAATTTTCACAAAAAAGGATAAATATTTTGGCCTAACACTTGTTTAGAAGTTTAAAATTGAATAGACAACATATTGAAGGAAATATAAATACATCAGGCTTACAAAGAAATTGGCCCATTTTGGAACATCAATGATGGAATAGTTTAAACTCATGGAAAGTCCCTTCCAAGATAGATCAATAATAAATATTTCATAAAAATTAAGCTGGAGAAAAACAATGTGCAATTCAATATCAAAATATTTCAAACTTGTTAATCTATATGTCAAACCATGATATTTTGGTTAGTGGAGGGTGAGAGAGTTTTCACTGCATTAGGATTATTGAAATCAAAGATAAGAAATTTTTTTGATAATAATCTAGTAATCTACTTGAGGATGTATATAATTAGATATGATATACAAAGTTATCATTTTTAAAGAGTAATGGGAATCTGGGGGTCCGCATATGAAAGAAGAGGATTATGCAATACTCAGAGTAATACTGGTGGCATTGATGAAATGCAACTAAGTGGAAGCATGTAGATATTTATAGTGTATTATATATTCTAAATTGTTCTTTATTATATTTTTTTTGTCTACAAGTTGGACAATGGTGTACTAATACATATTTTTAATTTCCACTTAGTAATTAACGTAATACTATTTTCCAATGTTACACTTAGAATATAAAATTAAACATTATTTATAAATTTAATTTTAAAATGTATTTGTAGTTGTAATTTTTATATGGTGACTCCAAATTATTGTGCCATATTTTGGTAGCATTTGTAGGAAAATAATATGGAGTAGCCTCATGATGTTAGGACCTAATAGTCACACTACAATGTTAAAATCAATTTACTCATTAGTATTATCCTACTAGTGGGGTGAACCCACAATAGTGAGTCCCACTTGTGGGACATCACATTTTTTAAGGTGTTGGGTGCTCAAAAATTTCAAACACCTTCATTTGAAGGTGCATTTTCATCATTAAAAAAATAATAAAATAATTCTTTCTTTTGAAATTCACCTTTGAACAAAGGTTTTCTTTTATTAATAAAAAGGAAAGTAAAGAAAGTGAAGGTCTTGTTTATAGAATATTTTATTCCTTCCCATGCCCATCCAAGGTCCTTTTTTGAAGGTGCCTTTGTTTGAAGGGACCTTCAAACAAAGGTGCTTGGATGACCTCTTCCCTTTTCATGTTTGAGATTTTTCTCAAAATTTTCACCTTCAAACATCAGGTTGAACCTTCAAATAGAATCAACCAAATAAAATGTTTTGAAGTTTTGTAGAACTTGAAGTAAGCTTTAGAACAAGTATAATATTGTATATATTTATTTTGATTATTATATTTATTTTCTATTTTTTAGTGATGATAGATTTTTCAGCAATTATTAAGGTCTTTGTTCCACACACATGGAAAAATAGTAGTTTTTTTTTAAAGTTGAAAAATATTTGTCCTCTAAGTATTGATTTTATTATTTCAAAAAAAAGGATGAATACAAAAAAAATTATGTGATACTGAATGAACCTATGTCTGAATTATAGCTAATCTCACTTCAAAAAGTTATAAAAATTAAACTATGCAACATTAAATTATGAAAAATATTCATGCCCTAAATATCTATGTTAAAAATGTATAATTATATCCTTCCTATAAATAAAGTTATGATATACTGAATAAACATCACCTTTTAAGAATATTGTTAATTATTAAATATAAGTTATTAAATTTACATTAAAAAACTCACAAATTATTTCTTATTTTTTTTTAATATATATATAATCTACAAAGAAAATTTCAAAAATTACTAGTTCACATCATCTTTAAATTCTTAATGGTTTAGTTGTTAAGTGTTAGAAAGTGAAAAATTGGTGAAAAATGTTGATTTCAATGTCCTACTTTGGCCAAAAAATGGTACACAGTATTGTGGGATCACCAAGTGCTAGATCTAACAAATTATTATTGATTAGTAAGTTGGCACATGTCAAATTTTGATGCCTTTTTTTTAAGGAAATCCACTTTGGATTTGATTAAGTACATGGGATCCCAAAGCGGATCCTAATACTTATTATGTAATATTTATATTAGGATATTTCTTAGAAATTTGTTGAAACCTTAATGCTAAAGTGTTAAGGGTCAAACTATAAATTCATCATGCACATAATATATTCACAGTCCATCATATTTTATCCAAGCAATCTTAATCATAACTTTTTAAAATCCCTTCAATTTATGTTGGGGTCCATAATTAGTGGAATCCATGGTTACATGGATATCAATTTTTATTTTTCCTTACACACAGAGAAGCTTAAGAGGGATAGGACAATGTAATATGCTCATACTCATGAAAGTTAGAATAGATAAAACAAGAAATAATGTGATTTCATCTATCTGGTATCTTTTTTATTATTGATGAAATTTCCAAGGATTTAGCCATGGGTAGTCAAGTCCCTATGCCTGGAAAACAAAAGAAAAGATATCTTTACTTAGTAAACTAATGCACTAGCATCCTTGGTTGTAAATCATCTTGTATCAACCAAACAAATTTATTTTCTCGCATTCCAATCTATAGTAGTTTTAGCATTTCATTCCACATTCCATCACATTATCATTTCTTAGCTCACAAAGTAGGATGCAAAATCCACATGAGGCCATCTACATCATCCAGATTTTAGATCAGTTGCATTTGTTTCTAGGAAGTTATTGCTCTCAAAATTTTAGTGTAATTCCAAGTCAGAGCATTTGGGGCCGACCTAGTCCAAGATTCTTAGTGTGGAGCTAGTTTGAAGCATGTAGAGCTTAATAGGACACCATACAAGAATTTTGGGTCCAATGGGATCTATCTTGGAGATCCATAATCCATTTCATATCGCGAAGGATCATCATTCATGTATTAAGGTTGACCTACATGCTTGATCATTCATCAGGATTTGCAAACACTTGAAGCTGACGTAGACCTTTGTTGGAGCTAGAGAATCATATTTAAGATCATTTGTAATTATTGTAATGGATCATTGATTGTTAGTTAGGATTTCATGATTAGAGTTTAGATTTTATGATCAAACCCATTGAGGGACTATAATAAGGCCTTTGACTGATTGAAATGTTGAAAGCCCTTATGGCAGGCCTATGAGCTCAGATTATTTTGCATATGATGCATGTAAGATTTCTAGTCATTAGATCAATGAAATTCATTTTTTCTGATTAGTTTCATGTGTTAATTCTGCTATGTTGACTCTAAGATACATGGCTGGATAGTCCTTTCTAGACGCTCCCTCCGTGACTACATCAGGTGGTATCAAAGTAAGTTGTGGAGTCTTGAAGGTATTCCTTGTGGTGAAAAATCATTGACTTGAGGTAGATTGCATGTGTTTTCAACCGATCACCAACTATGAGGTAGTTGAAACCCTTGTAGCCAGATCACTGAATTGAGGTAGTCGCATCATATCCAAGGGGAGATATGCTGCCAAGGAGAGCACTTGTTATGGTGAATGTTGTTGGAATAATGGATGAAATGTTGGAAATGATGTGAGTAATGTGAGTTCGATTAGATGGTGTTGAATAAGATCAAAGATGAGGCCTAAACCCTATACAAGAGGATAAAAGTGATGATGACCTAGACCATGTTGCAAATCAAATTGAAGAAGTCCTAGGTGAAGAAGAAGAATAAGATTAGATGAAGATGTTGAAAGTTATTTCAAAAATTGGTAAGTGACCTAGAGTTCAAATTCAAAATTACGTGGGAAATTTAAACCCTAAAGAATTGATTGACTGAATCAATGAAATGGAGGAATAATTTGAATATGAAGAAATTGAAGATCCAAAAAGAGTGATATTTGCAAAAACAAATTTGAAAGGTCATGTTTCTTTATGGTGGAAATAAGTTCAATTGGATATAAATAGAAGAGGAAAGGAGAAAAACACAAAGTTGGATAGGATGGTGAAAAACTTGAAGAATCAATTTATACCAGATGATTATGAACTATAATTTTTGAAAAGATTGTAGAACTTGAGGAGAAAGGAGAATATTGATCATTGGGACTGGACATAGTGAAGAATGAAAAGAAAAGGTGGTGAGATACATCAATGGACTAAAAACAAACATTCAAAAAGAACTGAGCTTAGAGAATATGACCATAGTTGAAGAAGCATACTAATTTTCATTGAAATTGGAGGAGAAGTTGAACAAGAAGTTTAAAAAAAGAAAGAGAATGCAAGAGGAAGATTCCAGAGGAGTAGATCACAATATGGAGAAAGAAGACCTTATGTAGAATAGAAAAAATATGGAAAACCCTAACATAGTGAAGAAAAAGATCACAATTCATACCACAGAGGGAGAGAAAGAAATTTATACCATAGTGATAGAGGAGGTCTTAATTCTTACCGCAATGAGGGATATAAGAGGGATGAAGGAATATTTGAGAAGAGACCATTTAGAGGAACCTATTTCTAGTTTGGAGGTGAAAGACATAGAGCATTTGAATTCCATCAAGGAAGTACTGGGAAGAAAATAGAGCATACTAGAAGAGTAGATTATGTAGATGAGGAACCTATTGAATCCCCTAATTTAGTTGGGAAACTAGAGAAAGGAGAATCATTGGTAATGAGAAGAGATTTGATACATGAAGAAGTGATTAAGGAACCACCGCAAAGGAAGAGTTTTTTTTGAACCTGATGTAAGTTTGAAGGAAAGGTATGCAAAGTTATCATTGATAGTTGTAGAACTAATAATCTAGTTTCAGAAGAAATGGTAACCAAGTTGAATTTGGAGAGATTGAAACATCCAAACCCCTATAGGATAGCATGGATTTAGGATGAGCATAATATATTGGTGAATGAGCAGTGTTTGGTGAAATTTCATACAAGGAGTTTTGAGTAAAGTGGAAAGGCATAATAGTGGAGGATTCATCATGGATTTCTCAATCTAAGGTGGAATATTTTGGTTTTCCTCTAGCCCTTAGAAAGTGAGTGACTCACTTTTCTTCCAACCCCAAGTGTTTAATGCAATAGCATCCTTGGTTGTAAAGCAATCTTGTATTAACCAAAAACATTTATTTTATTGTATTTGAGTCTATAGATGTTTTAGCATTTCATTATGTATTCCACAATATTATCATTTCTTAGCCCATGGAGTAGGATATAACATCTACACGAGGGAATCTACATCATATCCAAATTTTAGATCATTTTTATTTGTTTCCAGGAAGTTATCACTCTAGGAATTTTACTATAATTCTCAATTAGAGAATTTGGGGCCAACCTGGTCTAGGATTCTTAGTGTGGAGCTATTTCAAAGTGTGTAGAGCTTAATGGGACATCATACAAGAATTTTGGGTCCAAGAGGATCTATCTTGGAGATCTATAGTTCTTTTCATCTCATAAAGGATCACCATTCATGTTTTAAGGTCAAACTAAATACTTGATCATTCATCAAGTTTTGCAAACCCTTGAGGCTGATGTGGACCTTTGTTAGAGCTAGAGAATCATATTTAAAATCATTTTTAATTTATTGTAATGAATCATTAGTAGTTAGTTAGGATTTCATGATTAGATTTTAGATTTTTTGATCAACCCCATTGAGGGACTGTAATAAGGCCTTTGGATGGTAATAATGTTGAAAGCCTTTATAGTGGGTCTGTGAGCCCAAATTATTTTGCATATGATGCATGTAATATTTCCAGTCATTGGATCAATGAAAATTAATGTTTTCTAACTAGTTTCTTGTGTTAATTCCACTATGTTGACTCTAAACTGCATGGTTGGACAGTCCTTTCTAGACCCTCCCTCCATGACTGCATTAGGTGGTATTGGAGTGAGTTGTCGAGTCTTAAATTTATTCCTTGTGGTGAAAAAATCATCGGCTTGAGGTAGACTACATGTGTTTTAAATTGATCACCGACCGTGAGGTAGTTCAAACCCTTATAGCTAAATTACTGAACTCATATAGTTGCACTAGATTCAAGGGGAGATATGTTGCTAAGGAGAATTCCTACTATGGTGAATGTTGTTGGAAGAATGGATGTAATAGTTGAAATGATACAAACAATGTGAGTCCGATTAAATGTTCTTAAAGAAGATTGAAGGAAAGGTTTAAACCCTAGATAGGAGGATGAACGTGACAACAACCTAGACCATGTTGCAAATCAAATTGAATAAGCCCTAGGTGAAGAAGAAGAATTAGATCAGATGAATATGTTGAAAGCTATTTCAAATATTGGTAAGTGATCTAGAGTTGAAATTCAAAATTATGTGCAAAATTTAAACCTTGAAGAATTGATTGATTGGATCAATGAAATTGAGGAATACTTTGAATATGAAGAAATTGAAGATCTAGAAAGAGTGAGATTTGAAAAAAAGAAGTTGAAAGGTGATGTTGCTTTATGGTGGAAATAAGTTCAATAGGATAGAAATAGAAGAGGAAAGGAGAAAATCAAAAATTGGGATATGAAGGTGAAAAATTTGAAGAATCAATTTACACCAACTGATTATGAATTTGAATTGTTGAAAATATTACAAAACCTTAGGCAAAAGGAGAATACTGAATAATTCTACATGATGATCACCAGGATTGGACATAGTGATGAAAGAAAAGAAAAGGTGATGAGATACATAAATGGATTGAAAACAAACATTCAATAAGAAACGAGCTTGGTAAAGATGACCACAATTGAAGAAGCATACCAATTTACATTGAAAGTGGAGTAGTTGAAAAATAAGTTTGGACAAAGGCAAAGAAGTGCAAGAGTAGGATTCCAGAGGAGTGGATCACAATCTAGAGAAAGAAGACCTTATGTAGAGTAGAACAAAGATGGAAAAAACCACTGCGATGAAGAAAATGATCATAATTCATACCACAAAGGGAGAGAAATAAATTTCTACCATAGTGACAAAGGAGGTCATAATTCTTACCAAAATGAGGGATATAAGAGGGATGAAGGATGATTTGAGAAGAGACCATTCAAAGGAACCTATTTCAAGTGTGGAGGTGAAAGACATAGAGCATTTGAATGCCATCAAGGGAGTACTGGGAAGAAAATAGAGCATACTAGAAGAGTAGCTTATATGGATGAGGAACCTATTGAATCCCCTAATTAAATTGAGAAACCATAGAAAGGAAAATCATTTTTTATGAGAAGAGATTTGATACATGAAGAAGTGGCTAAGGAACCACCACAAAGGAAGAGTTTGTTCAAAACCTAATGTAATTTTGGAGGAAAGGTATGTAAAGTTATCATTGATAGTGGTAGCATTGATAATATAGTTTCAGAAGAGATGGTAACCAAGTTGAATTTGGAGAGATTGAAACATCCAAACCCCTATAGGATAGCATGGATTTAGGATGAGCATAAGATATTAGTGAATGAGGAGTGTTTGGTGAAATTTCATATAGGGTCATATAATGATGAAGTATTGTGTGACATGATGCCCATGGATCCATGCCATTTACTATTATGAAGACCATGGTAATATGATAGGAAATCAATTCATGATGGAAGGAAGAATACCTATACCATGACTTCATATGGCAAGAGGATTAAGTTTATACCTTTGGAGGAAGAGGACAAAAGTGAAGTTTGTAGCACTACCAGACTATGTTTGGTAGATGGGAGAATTTTTTTGGATGGATTGAGACATGAGAATATGTGTTTTGCACCGATTCAAAGGAAGAGTGATAAACCAGAGATGGAGAATCCTACCACAAAGAGTGAAGTAGTAGAATTATTGATAGAATATGAGGACATTGTATTAGAAAATGTTCTAGATGGTTTACCACTAGTCTGGAGCATCCGTCATCATACATACCTAATATTAGGAGCAAGTTTTCCAAACAAGGAATCACATATAATGACACCATTAAAGAATGGAAAATTGAATAGGCAGATACAAGAGTTTTTGAATAAAGGATTAATCAAAGAAAGCCTAAGACCATATGAGGTACTTGATGTACTTGCACCAAAGAAGGATGGAGAATGGGAATGTGTATAGACTCAAGAACAATCAATAGGATCAATTTCAAGTATAGATTTCCATTTATAAGGATGGATGACATTATGGACTGCTTGATTGGAGAAAAGTATTTCATAAAGATTAACCTAAAGAGTGGATATCATCATATAAGGATCAGAGTAGATTAGTGGAAGAAAACATTTAAGACTAATGAAGGATTGTATCAATGGTTAGTAATGCCTTTTGGATTGACTAATGCACCTAGAACTTTCATGAGATTGATGCATGAGGTAATGAAGAAATTATTGGGTAAGTTTTTCATTGTTTATTTGGATGATATTCTAATTTTTAGTAAGACTAAAGAAGAAAATTTATCGCACATCATACAAGTATTGTAGAGGTTGACAAAGAAGAAGTTGTTGATTAGTGTCAAGAAGTGTAGTTTCATGAAGTTAGAGTTAGTATATCTGGGTTTTGTTATTTCCTCCGAAGGATCGAAGATGGACCCTAAGAAGGTTAGAGAAATTATTGAGTGGCTTACACTAGTGAATGTTGGAGAGGTAAGATCATTTCATGAATTGTCTAGTTTCTATTGAAAGTTAATTAGAAGCTTTAGTAGCATTTGTACACCTATGGAAAAGACAATGAGAGGAGATAAGAAATTTTTTAAGTGGACATCCAGAGCACAAAGAAGTTTTGAATTGTTGAAGCAAAAAGTGATAGAGTAGCCAATGTTAGCATTACTGGATTTTGAAATAGTATTTCAAGTTGATTGTGATGCAAGTGGTAATGCAATGGGTGTAGTGTTGATCCAAGAAGGAAGACCAATACCATATTTCAGTGAAAAGTTGAATGATTCTAGAAGAAGATATTTAATTTATGATCAAGAATTCTATGCCATAATTCAAGCCTTAAAGAAGTGGAGACATTATTTTTTTCCTAAGGAGTTTGTGTTGTATACTAATCATCAAGCCTTGCAGTATTTGATTAGTCAAGGTAAATTGAACTAGAGACATATGAGATAGGTTGAGTTCTTGTAGAGTTATACATTTGTGTTGAAGCATAGGAGTGGCAAGTCAAAAAAAGTTGTCGATGCATTAAGTAGGAGAAGCAATTTGTTGATAGTGATGAGGATAGAAGTACTGGGTTTTGAGGAATTGAAGCACATGTATGAGGATGATATAGATTTTGCTAAATCTTGGAGAGCATGTAAGGAACCAATAGTGATAGATCAGAGACAATGGTTGGACTATCTCATTTAGGGAGACATGTTGTTCAAAGGAAATCGGTTGTGCATTCCAAAGAGTTCAATGAGGGAGAATTTGATCAAGGAGAAGCATAGTGGAGGACTAGCAGGATATTTCAGAGTGGATAAGATAGTAGATATGGCGATGAACACTATTTTTTTCTGAAAATATATAAGGATGTTAGGAAGTATGTTCAATGTTGCATAATTTATCAAGTAGAAAAAGGGAGTAGTATGAATATTGGATTGTACAAACCTTTGATAGTACCAGAGAGATCTTGGGAGAATATAAGCATATATTTCATACTGGGATTGCCAAGAACACATAGAGGATATGATTCTATCATGGTAGTAGTGGAAATTTTTTCTAAGATGACACATTCCATTCCTTGTAAAAGAACTAATGATGTTGTGCATGTTGGTGACCTATTTTTCAAGGAGATTGTGAGATTGCATGGATTACCTAAGAGTATAGTTTCAGACAAGGATACTAAGTTCATTGGATACTTTTGGGGTACATAGTGGAAGAAGATGAAGAAAAACCTAACGTTCAGTTCATCATATCACCCATAGATAGATGGAAAAATAGAGGTAGTAAACATAAGTTTGGGTAGCCTATTAAGATGTTTGTTTGGAGACAAAGTGGGAAATTGGGACATAGTTCTACCACAAGTCGAGTTTGCATACAATAATTTAGTAAGCCAAAGTATAGAGAAGACACATTTGAGACTGTGACTGAAGTGCATCCTAGAGGAGTTGTAGAGCTAAGAGAAATCATTATGGAGAACAAGAGGAATGCATAAGTAGAAGAGTTTGTAGGATTCATGGAAACACTACATAATCAAGTCTAAAAGAATTTGAAATATATGAACAATAAGTACATGGAGAAGGGTGATGAGAAAAGGAGACATAAGGATTTTTTTTCAGTGATGAAGTGATGGTATATCTCATAAAGAGAATATTTCTAGTGGGAACCTACAATAAGCTAAAGATGAGGAAGTGTGGACTATGTAAAATTATCAGGAAGTTTGATTATGGAAATGCATATGAAGTGGAGTTACCAAAGACACTTGGAATTTTACCTATTTTCAATGTTGCAGACATCTATGAGTATCATGAAGGATAGATAAGTTGTAGTTGCAATGAAGTGGATTTGAATGAGAAGTTACCACATCAACCACGAGAGGAGATTGAGAAGATCTTGGATACCAGATTTGGAAGGAGCACTAGGAACAAGTAGTATAAGGAGTATTTAGTAAAGTGGAAAGGCAGACCAATGGAGGATTCTTAATGGATTTCTCAGGCTGAGGTGGACTGTTTTGGTTTTCCTCTAGCCCTTGGAAAGTGAAGGAATCAATTTTCTTCTAACCCTAGGTGTTTGATGTAAGAGAATCCTTAGTTGTAAAGCAATCGTATATCAACCAAAAGAATTTCTTTTCTTGCATTCTAGTCTATAGTAGTTTTAGAATTTCATTATTTATTCCACCACATTATCATTTCTTAGCTTGTGGAGTAGGACATAGCATCTACACGAGGCCATGTTCATCATATCTAGATTTCACATCATTTGCATTTGTTTCCAAGAAGTTATTACTCTTAGAATTTCACTGTAATTCCTAGTTAGAGCATTTGGGGCCGACTTGGTCCAGGATTCTTAGTGTGGACCTATTTCGTAGCTTGCAAAGCTTAATGGGAAATCATACAAGAATTTTGGGTCCAATGGGATCTATCTTGGAGATCTATAATTCATTTCATCTTGTGAAAGATAATCATTCATGTTTTAAGGCTGACCTATAGACTTGATCATTCATCGAGTTCTGTAAACCCTTGAGGTTGACACAAACCTTTATTAGAGTTGGAGAATCATATTTAAGATCATTTTTAACTCATTGTAATGAATCATTGGTAGTTAGTTAGGATTTTATGATCAACCCCATTGAGGTACTGTAATAAGGCCTTCGACTGGTTATAATGTTGAAAGCCCTTGTGGGAGGCCTATGAGCCCAAATTATTTCACATATGATGCATGTAAGATTTCCAGTTATTGGATCAATGAAAATTCATGTTTTTTTATTAGTTTCTTGTGTTAATTCTACTATGTTGACTCTAAGCTATATGGTTGGACAATATTTTTTGGACCCTAGGGGCCCTCCATGACTACATCAGGTGGTATCAAAGTAAGTTGTCGAGTCTTGAAGGTATTCCTTTGGGTGAATAGATCACCGACTTGAGGAAAAATACATGTGTTTTCAATTGATCACTAATTGTGAGGTAGTTGAAACCATTGTACCTAGACCATCAAATTAAGGCAATTGCACCAGAACTAAGGGGAGGGATGCCATAAAGGAGAGTGCTTTCCATATGAATGTTGCTGGAAAAATTGATGAAATGTTGGAAATGATTCAAACAATGCGAGTCCGATTAGATGTTGTTGAAGAAGATCAAAGGTGAGGCCTAAACCCTAGACAAGAGGATGAAAGTGATGACAACCTAGACCATGTTGTGAATCAAATTGAAGAAGCCCTAGGCAAAGAAGAAGAAGAATCAAATCAGATGAGTATGTTGAAAGCTATTGCAAAAATTGGTGACCTAGAATTGAAATTCATAGTGATGTGGGAAATTTAAACCTTAAAGAATTGATTGACTAGATCAACGAAATGGAGGAATAATTTGAAAATGAGGAAATTGAAGATTCGAAAAGAGTGATATTTTCAAAAAAAAAAGTTGAAAGGTCATTTTTCTTTATGGTGGACAAAATTTCAATTGGATAGAAATAGAAGAGGAAAGGATAAAATCACAAAGTGGGATAGGATGGTGAAAAATTCGAAGAAACAATTTATACCATTTGATTATGAACTTGAATTGTTGAAAAGATTGTTGAACTTGAGGAAAAAGGAGAATACTGAATAATTCTACATTATGATCATCAGGATTGAGCATAGTGAAGAAAGAAAAGAAAAAGTGGTGAGATACATCAATGGACTGAAAACAAACATTCAAGAAGAGATGATCTTGGTAAAGATGACCACAGTCAAAGAAGCATACCAATTTGCATTGAAAGTGGAGGATAAGTTGAACAAGAAGTTTGAACAAAGGCAAAGAAGTGCAAGAGCAAGATTCCAGAGGAGCAGATCACAATCTAGACAAATAATCCCTTATGCAAAGGAAAAAAAAGTTGGAAAACCTTATTTCAATGAAGAAAAGGATCCCAATTCATACCACAGATGGAGAGAAAGAAATTTCTACCACAGTGGCAGAGGAGGTCATAATTCTTATTGCAATGAGGGATATAAGAGGGATGAAGGAATATTTGATAAGAGACCATTCAGATGAACCTGTTTCAAGTGTAGAGGTGAACTACATAAAGAATTTGAATGCCATCAAGGAAGTTTTGAGAAGAAAATAGAGCATACCAAAAGAGTAGCTTATGTAGATGAGGAACCTATTGAATCCACTAAGTCAATTGGGAAACAAAAGAAAGGTGAATTATTCATAATGATAAGAGCTTTGATACATGAAGAAGTAATTGAAGAACTACCACAAAGGAAGAGTTTGTTTAGAACCCGATGTAAGTTCGAAGGAAAGGTATGTAAAGTTATCATGGATAGTGGTAGCACCGATAATATAGTTTTAGAAGAGATGGTAACCAAGTTGAATTTGGAGAGATTGAAACATTCAAACCCCTATAGGATAGCATGGATTGAGGATGAGCATAAGATATTGGTGAATGAGCAGTGTTTGGTGAAATTTCATATAGGGTCATATAATGATGAAGTATTGTGTGATATTATGCCCATGGATGCATTCAATTTACTATTAGGAAGACCATGGAAATATGATAGGAAATAAATTCATGATGGAAGGAAGAATACATATACCATGACTTCAAATGGAAAGAGGATTAAATTGATACCTTTAGAGGAAGAGGACAAAAATGAAGTTTGTAGCAGTGCTAGACTATGTTGGTAGATGGAAGGAAATTTCTAGATGGATTGCATGAGAAAATGTGTTTTGCATTGATTCCAAAGAAGAGTGATAAACTGGAGATGGATAATCCTACCACAAAGAGTGAAGTAGGAGAATTTTTGAAAGAATATGAGGACATCGTATCAAAAAATATAGCAAATAGTTTACCCCTAGTCCGAGGCATCAACAATCATATAGACCTAATACTGGGAGCAAGTTTTCCAAACAAAGCAGTACATAGAATGACACTGAAAAAGAATGTAGAATTGAATAGGAAGATACAAGATTCATTAAAGAAATGATTGATCAAATAAAGGTTAAGCCCATGTGCGGTACTTGTTGTAATTGCACCAAAGAAGGATGGAGAATGGATAATGTGTATAAACTTAAGAAGAATAAATAGGATCAATGTCATTTATAGATTTCCATTTCCAAGGGTGGATTACATTATGGACTACTTGAGTGGAGCAAAGTATTTCACAAATATTAACGTAAAGTGGCTATCACCATATGAGGATCAAAGAAGGAGATGAGTGGAAGAAAAAAATTAAGACTAATGAAGGATTGCATGAGTGGTTATTGATGCCTTTTGGGTTGACTAATGCATCTAGCACTTTCATGAGACTGATGGATGAGGTATTGAAGAAATTATTGGGTAAGTTTTTCATTTTTTATCTAGATGATACTCTAATTTTCAGTAAGACTAGAGAAGTTTTTTTTTGGCACATTAGACAAGTATTGTAGAGGCTGAGACAAAGGAGAAGTTGTTGATTAATTTCAAGAAGTGTAGTTTCATGAAGTTAGATTTACTATATATGTGTTTTTTATTTCTACTAAAGGATTGAAGATGGACCCTGAGAAGGTTAGAGATATTGTTGAGTGGCCTACACCGGTGAATGTTGGAGAGGTGAGATCATTTCATGGATTAGCTATTTTCTATTGGAAGTTCATTAGAAGTTTTAGTAGAATTTGCACACCTATTACAAAAAAAATGAGAGGAGATAAGAAAGATTTTAAGTGGACATCCAGAGCACAAAGAAGTTTTAAATTGTTGAAGCAAAAAGTGAAAGAGAAGCTAGTGTTAGCATTACTGGATTTTGACAAAGTATTTCAAGTTGATTATGATGCAAGTGGGAATGCAATAGGTGTAGTGTTGAGCCAAGATGGAAGACCAATATCATATTTTAGTGAGAATTTTAATGATGCCAAAAGAAGACATTCAATTTATGATCAAGAATTCCATGCCATAATCTAAGCCTTAAACAAGTGGAGACATTATTTGTTGCCTAAGGAGCTTATGTTGTATATTGATAATCAAGCCTTGCATTAGTTGAACAGTCAAGGGAGATTGAACGTGAGACATGAGATGGGCCTAGTTCTTATAGAGTTATAGATTTGTGTTGAAGCATAGGAGTGGAAAGTCAAATAAAGTTGTCGATGCATTGAGTACGAGAAGAAATTTACTGACAAAGACGAGGATAGAAGTATTCGGTTTTGAGGAATTGAAGAACATGTATGAGGATGATCTAGATTTTGCTAAAGGTTAGAGAGCATGTAAGGAACCAATAGTGATAGAACGACACTAATGGTTGGACTATTTCATTCAAAGAGACATGTTGTTCAAAGGAAATTAGTTGTCCATTCCAAAGAGTTCAATGAGGGAGAATTTGATTAAGGGGAAGCATAGTGGAGGACTAGCAAGACATTTTGGAGTGGATAAGACAATGGCTTTGGTGAGTGAACACAATTTTTTCTTGCAAATATATAAGGATGTCAGAAAGTATGTTCAACGTTGCAGAATTTGTTAAGTAGAAAAAGGGAGTAGTCAGAATACTAGATTGTACAAACCTTTAACAGTACCAAAGAGACCTTGGGAAGATATAAGCATGGATTTCATACTAGGAATGCAAAGAACACAAAGAATATATGATTCTATCATGATAGAAGTGGAATTATTTTCTAAGATGATAAATTTCATTCCTTACAAAAAGACTAATGATGTTGTGCATGTTGGTGACCTATTGTTCAACAAGATTGTGATATTGCATGGATTACCTAAGAGTATAGTTTCAGACAAGGATACTAAGTTCATTGGATACTTGTGAAGGAAATTGTGGAAGAACATGAAGACAAACCTAAAATTTAGTTCAATGTATCACCCATAGACAAATGGACAAACAAAAGTAGTAAATATAAGTTTGGGTAACCTGTTAAGATGTTTGGTTGGAGACAAATCAAGAAATTGGGACATAGTTCTACTGCAAGTCGAGTTTGCATATAATAATTCAGTAAACCAAAGTACAAGGAAGACACATTTGATATTGAGACCAAAGTACATCCAAGAGGAGTTGTAGATCTAAGAGACATTAGTATGGAGAACAAGAGGAGTGTAGAAGTAGAATAGTTTGCAAGATTCATGGAAACACTGCCTAATCAATTCAGGAAGCATTTGAAAGATATGAACAATAAGTACAAGGAGAAAGTAGATGAGAAAAGGAGATATAAGGAGTTTTTTGTTGAAGATGAAGTGATGCTATATCTCATAAAGGAAATATTTCTAGTGGGAACCTACAATAAGCTAAAGATGAGGAAGTTTGGACTGTGTAAAATTCTCAAGAAGTTTGATTTTGGAAATGCATATGAAGTGGAGTTATCAGAGACACTTGGCATTTCACCTATTTTTAATGTTGTAGACATCTATGATTATTACGAAGAACAAATAAGTGGTAGTTGCAATGAAGTGGATCTGAAGGAGCAGTTACCACATCAACCACAAGAGGAGATTGAGAAGATCTTGGATACCAAAATTGGGAGGAGCACTAGGAACAAGAAGTATAAGGAGTATTTAGTAAAGTGGAAAGGAAAACCAATGGAGGATTCATCATGGATTTCTTAGGATAAGGTGGATTTTTTTGGTATTCCTCTAGCCCTTGGAAAGTGAGGGACTCACTTTTCCTCCAACCCTATGTGTTTGATGCAAGAGCATCCTTTGGTTGTAAATCAATCCTATATCAACCAAAAAAAATTATTTTCTTCCATTCCAATCTATAATAGTTTTAGCATTTCATTTTGTATTCCACCAAATTATCATTTCTCATCTCATGGAGTAGGATATAACATCTACACAAGGCCATATACATCATATTCATATTTTAGATCATTTGCATTTGTTTCTAGGAAGTTATCACTCTCAGAATTTCACTGTAATTTCCAGTTAGAGCATTTGGGGCCGACTTGATCTAGGATTCTTAGTGCAGACCTATTTCAGAGTGTGTAGAGCTTAATTGGACATCATATAAGCATTTTGGTCCAATGGGATCTATCTCAAAGATCTATAATTCATTTCATCTCGCGAAGGATCATCATTCATGTTTTAATGTTGAGCTACATGCTTGATCATTCATTGGGTTTTGCAAACCCTTGAGGCTAATGCAAACCTTTAATAGAGCTGGAGAATCATATTTAAGATCATTTTTGATTCATTGTAATGAATCATCGGTAGTTAGTTAGGATTTCATGATTAGAGTTTAGATTTTTCGACCACCCCCATTGAGGGACTGTAATAAGGCCTTCGACCGATTATAATGTTGAAATCCCTTGTGGTAGGCTTGTGAGCTCAGATTATTTTGCATGTGATGCATGTAATATTTCCAATCATTGGGTAAATGAAAATTCATCTTTTTTGATCAGTTTTCGGTGTTAATTCCATTGTGTTGACTCTAAGTTGCATGGTTCTTTTTGAAACCTCCCTTCGTTTCTACATCATAGACCTACGAAATGAGGGAAATTGAAAGGGTTGTACTTCCATGTTATATTTCTATAGTGGTATATCATGGATTTTATCTCACAAAAGTGTTTCCTTCCCCAATCATCCAAGTTAAAATTTCCAAATTTAGCAATGAGTAAATTGTTGTTTGTAGAAGGGCCACCACAACAAAGATCTCCTTAGGAAAGTTAATGCATTGATTACCATGATGATAAAGGTCTCCATAAGATTATTTTTGGTTATCTTTAGTTCATTTTATGTGATTGTAGGATAAAATCCAAATCACCAACACCCTTGTTATATTTTATTAATTATTGTTGAATAATAATTATAAATAAAAATAGGTTTCATTTTTTCTTACAAAAATTTAGTGTGTTGTTCTCCTAATGATTGAACTTTTCATTTATATTATTAATTTTTATTTCATAAATAGTAAGATAAAATAAAATTAGATTTTAGAAGCAATGTGAAGAAGAGAATTTTAAAGGACAACAACAAATAAAATACAAAATTTATATTGGAATTAATCTTAAATTACTCAAATTATAATTCCACACCATAAAATATATAAGAACATAATAAAGAAATGGAGGTGTCCACAATTGTCAATAACTATTCAATATGAAAATACTTAAAACATTTGATATTATATTATTATTTCTTAAGACTATCAAATTATCTCAACATCTAAGACAATAATATTGTATCTTGAACAAAACTAAAAGCACGAGTACAAGTAATTTAAAATATAAATTATTGTTAATTGAATTATACTCTATATTGAAAATGGTATCATATCATCTTGTATAGCATGTTGCACTCTTCATATTTTGGACTGTAACTCATAATGACTAATTTTCTTAACAATTAATAAATAAGAGTGGTTCTTTAATTTATTTTATCATTCCAGGTTTATTTTATGGTCATCAATGGTTAGCGAAACAAAAAATGGTTGCCTCATCAAGCTTCTCAAGGAATTAGCATTTATTCTACTTCATTATATCCTACATTTTCCTATAGAAATCATCCTTTATATTGATTTTATTTTTTTAGTCAAGAGGCATTGGAAAAACTAGCTTTGTAAGCTCTCCCAACTCTCCATGCAACGTCACTAACATTCTTGCATACAAATTAAACAATTTATGTACTTCACCTAGTTTCATACACTTCTGAATGATAAATATTGTCTTTATTGATGCATCACTCCTATTATGAACTCCTTTGGATATTAATTCATTCTCACTTATTTTGTAGATCATTTAAAAAAAATAGTGTTATAGTATCTCTTGAAATCATCTTTTTTTTCTTTTAGTGACATTTATTAAACTTGTTAATTGTGCTTATAAACCATCAATGAATTCAAATATTTTATTAAAATAATCAGTTTTCTAGATTGTTTCCTTTCAAATATATGTTTTATATGAAGCAATGTCTGCTTATAAAATTAAGATACTTTGTATTTGAAAGACATTAATTCCTTTTCCACTTTTCCACTTTTGCTAGTTTTGATTACATGGGAAAATCAAGTTTTGAAGGGACCTGAAACCCTTTACAACCAAAGGTACAAAATGCTACTCAAGAGATACTACAGTAGAACACTAGTAGCAGCCCAAAAACCCAATACAACCAAAGAAATAAAATGTTGCTTGAAAGATAAATCAGTAAGCTAGCAACAACACTCAACAACAATAAAACAACAGGAAAGAAACCTAGACCCAATAGTAGGAAAGCACACAACTAATAGATAAATAAACACACAGGACACTATTTTAGATTGCTTAAGGTATTGGCCACCTCAAGATCCTGGCTTCTATGCATTTCAATCATGTCCATCAACTATTTTTTCTTAGCTTTAAAGGACTTCTTCAGGTCAGCAAACCCTCTAACAATAGGGCCTTTACCATCATCTTTCACACCTTTTTTCCCTTTACCGTTTGTCAAGTGTTCCTTATCCATTAACTCAGAAAAAATATAGTTGATCCTCCCCGAGCTCACTAATTTTATGAAACAAGACTTCTAATGAGTTCACACTGTTCTTTACTGAAATGTGACAAGCATGGTGAAGCTTCTTTATATCTGTATTGGTGTCCAATATCTTGGCTTCTAACCCAACCAATTTCTCTTCACACAGGGATTTGAAATCATGATATGACCGCTCAAGATCCATAATTTTGTCAATCAGAATATTCGAGGCCGAACCCTTCATAATATTCTTCAAATTCTCCTTCAAACCTCTTATTTTAATTTTTACCTTATTAAACTTCTGAAGAGTCCATTTTTCTAATTTAAAAGTACTAGTGGCCCTGACCTCACTATATCAAGTAACTCAAACATAGAGGTAGAATAATCATTGAGATAGGAAAAGTCCTCCGAAAGGGGATTTACCTTTAGAGGCTCCGACTTCGCATGATTCTACTCAACATCCTTCTCCTCATGAACCTTATTCTCCCCTTCCAAATCCACATTGGGAGAGTTGCAAACCAGGGAGCTGCTTTCTCTTCAAAATCCTTCTCCTCACTGGGCACTATGGTCCCCTTAACCATTTATTTCAAGCCCTGGTTCTTCAACTTGGCTATGTGTTTGGAAACCCTTCTCAGCTTATCCTTTTCCTCCATTTTCAACACATTCTCTTGCATCCCCTCCTCTTTACCACCCACCTTTGTGTCACCATTTCCAATGTCCAAAGCATTTTTTTTGGGAGTGGAATCACTAGAGCCCACCTATGTGTCCTCACTATCATAACCTGACTCATTCATAATATGACACTTGGATGCCCATTTGCTTTTATGGCTTCCCTTCTTCCTCTTTTTCGAGGATGTGCCCACAGGGGCTGTGGACCCATCCTCATTCTCTTCAACTCACTCCTCTTCCTCAAAAATTTTGGTATTCGATCTAGAAGAGCCAAAATCTATGATTGAAACCCGCTCCTTACCCTTAATAGTAGCACTTTTGCTAGTTACTATTATAATTTTTTATTATTTTTTCTCTTTATTTCTTATTCCTATTTTCCTATTTCTTATTTCTCTCTTTCCAAGTTCTATTGCACTTTATTTTCCAAGACATTTACTTCCCTTAACCTCTGTTATAATTTTATTTTAGTTGTCTGGTTCATTAGTGCAAGGGGTTCCATCACTCAATGCTTGGTTGGTTGGATTGAATGCTTCATTCATTGTCCTTCCAGCCAAGGATTCACTTGGGTAGGCTCCACTATTGTTATATGGCTTCTAGTGTTTTCATTTATGGCAACCCAAGTCATTCATCCAATCTACAGTCTAGTATTGGTTCATATTGGCAGAATGGAATGAAGAACAAAGCATCTGGTTAAAGGCAAAGATGTCAATTTGAATACCTCACTGGACTATTATTTTGAGTTTTGGATCTTAGAGGAAGGTCTATTGAAGTTTGTACTACCTTATTCAAGAAGTATATTTAAGCACATTCATTGGTGTACGCTCTAGGAGATCTGGTGCATTGATCTTTTGGGTTATCTGTGCTAGAAGTCCAACTTGTCGAATATAGTAGTCAAGGATATCTAAGGAGTAATTGATTAAATTTTTTCATGTTCAAAATTGTTTATTTTGGTCCCTACTATTTTATGGATTACTATGGATGGTGTACATAAATATTTAGTTGTGGATATAGCCGTCAGTTGAAAATCATTTTATGTTTTATGTAAGCTGGCATATGAATGATCAAATCCTTGATAGCGGATATATATATGAGATCGGTCTAACATTTTGAAGAAGTGAATATGTAGTATGCAAAGTATATTAGTGTATGGTGCAAAATTTAGAAGGGTAATAGTGCAAATTCATATGTACATGAATTTGTGATGTGAAGGGTAGAAAAGAGTAGAGCAAAGACCAAAATTAGACAGTAGGTCCAAAATCTGATTTATGAGCCTAACCGAAACTGTAACCTATCATAAGTAGATGCTACTACTTCATTTCAACCTTTAGATGGTTTTAACCTAGAAATTTTGCAAAGGTAGTGAGCCTTCCCTTTTGAGCAGTGAACTCTAGTCAATGTGCCTGAATACAAGTGCATTCCCTTTTGTAAAACTTATATTTGAGTACTCAAATTATGGATTAACCTTCACCTTGGTTTTTCCCCTAACAGGGTTTCCACACAAAAATCCTTGTGTTATGGTGTTGTGGATGATTAATTTATGTGTTTGCATCTTTCCTTTGGCTTAATGTTGAAATGGATTTAATATCAGATTAATAAAGTTCAAATTTGCAGAACACTAATTCACCCCCCCTCTCAGTGTTCCCTTGAGTCCAACAATTGGTATCAGAGCATCTGGTTCCTCAAAAGAAGTTTAGCAGATTGAGGTGGATCTTGGAATGCAATGGACTTTGGTAGTCTTCAACAACAACTTTTGGTGGCACTTGATGACCTTGATCAGTCTAAAGAAAAAGTTTGGGAATTGAAAGAAAATCTTAGGGATGCTGAGAAATTCATTCAGACATTGAAAGATCAGATTGTTAAATCTAGGGAAAAGAGGAAAGATCTTTGTGATCAGATTAAGCAGAAATAAAGCGAAAACATGGATGATGCTCACCTGAATCAAACCTTAAAGGAAATAACTAAAGAATGTGAAAAGCTTGCTAGAGATAATGCTACCCTAAAACATGAAATGGAATCTATGATGATGAAGCTGACTAAAGAGATTGAAGAAAGGAAGAAGAATGAGGAGAACCTTGCTCAATCCTTAAAATAAAAATCTGATGAATGCAGAAGAGTAAATGGAGAATTCATTCAGATGGAAAGTGAACTACTACAATCTAGAAAGAATGAAGAAGAACTTGAAAAATAGATTGTTATTCTCATAAATGAACTTACTACTGCAAATGAATACAAGGAGAAATTCAAGATTAGTTCAATTAAGCTTGATGAGCTGACTCAAGGATAGAAGAATAGAGATGACAAGAGAGATCTTGGATATGAAAAAGGAGAAAGATTTGGATCTAGACAAAAAAAAATTAGGCAAAGAAACCAGATGAACAAAGGTGGAAGGTATCCGTTAAGACAAACTGATGCTCAAAAGTTTAATGGATACTATTTTTCTTGCAATAAATTCGGTCATATGGCTGCTCAGTGTAGAAGTAAAATGAAATCAAGTAATCCATCATTCTCTGGTCAGTGTTTCAATTGCAAAAAGTTTGTTCATAAATCAATTGAATGTAGAACTATGTCAAACTACTCTATCAATTTAAGGAATATTGAATGTTATACCTGTGGAAGAATTGGGAATATTTCTAATCAATGTAGATCAAGAAGAAATCAATGGAATGATTGGTCTGGACAAGGAACTAATGTGTGTTATAATTACAATAGATACAGTCACATTGCAATATTTTGCAGAAACAAAAATGTGGGCAAAAGAGGTACGGTATACAAAGACAAAAATACACAAAAAAATGATAAAGAAAAGGGAAAAATGATTGAGGATGAAATAAGAGATTAGATGAAGAAGACATGGGTAAGGAAGAATGAATCTGATGTTAGAAAAGGCTTTGCACTAGAACCTGCTTCCAGTAATTCCTCTGAAAATTGATCTCAGGCCATTGGCCCAGGGGGAGTTTTTCAAGAAAATCCTTTTCCCCTATACGTAAGATGATACTGGATCGCAAGAATATTTTCAAAAGGTGTATCAATGATATGTAGAGGTTTTGAAAAATATTCACAAGAAATTTCAATAAATCATAGGTCTGCGGAAGAATTTATCTCTCATTGTCTAAGAAAACAGAGTATCTAAGAAACCTAGGGCAAAAGCATTTATTACAAGTGTGCAAGCTATAAAAGACAAGTTGGAACCCTCATTTGTCACTTTGCATCGAAGAAGAGAAGAAGAAGAACACTCGGTAGCATAATTTCGAAGCAGTGAAGTCAATTCAGGGGTGAATCTCGAAACACATCAGGTATTTTAGTTCTTTTCAAAATTTCCATATAATTTGGTGTGCAGTTGATAAACATAAAGTATGAAAGGAAGAATGGAACAAATCAAAGGGTCAATCAATTTACATGAATACAACGGTGAGAATATGAAATTTGTTGTCGCCCGATGAATTGAAGTGGTTGAGAGAAGCCAAACACAAGAATTTGGATATTTGGAATGAGTTTTCGTACTTCGAGAATTAGTTAAATTCATCTAGAGCAGATTGCAAAATGACACCTTGATTCTGGAAAAACCCTACATCATTTTGAAGGAAGTAATTGGAAATCTGAATGGATTATGTAAATTTGGGGATATACTGAGAAATAAAGAAATCTGGAATAAAGAAGTTGAAACCCTAACTAGAATAATTGGAGATCAAAGGGCATTGATAATATCGACAATCAAGAACCCTGTTACAAAGTGCATTGCGCACGAAATATCATATAAAGTATTTTTCAGAAATAGAGAAGGAGCAACTTCGGTTGGTGCAGTTTAAATCTCTCACAAGATGATAATGGAAGGTTAGGACTTTTATCTATGTGGATTGTTAAAGGATAAATTAATGGAGAATGTACAATTAACAAAAGAGAGAGATTACCCTTTCAGGTTTGGTACTCTGGTCATATTTTTAGTAATGTATTTTTTGAATTGTTTGCCAATGATCAACAATGTGGTGTGGAAAGTAAATGAACTGGTATGCAAACTAATCTACTCGCACTCTAAGAGCTTGGCTAATTGGGATCAAGAATTTGGAAATTTCTTTAAGAGATTACTTGGAAAGTGTGGCTCAGTCAGTATTTCTCTTCCAATAAGAACACTTGAAGTTGGTGTTAGAGTAATAAGTTATTCCACTTAATTAATTATATCATATTGGTTAATTAATTAAGTCACTTATTCCTTTAGTTACTTAAGCTAAACTTAGGCACATTAATAATTGATTAATTATTGAGTGTGCACACTAGGGTTTCCCTTTTAGGTCAACATTAGGGTTGCATACTTTTCTTTTATAAAGCAAATAATCTCTTGTAATTTCTTAATTTTTGAATATATCAATTTGCACATCTTCATGCAAAACTCTTGCTTTTTATTGTTTTTCTCTTCTGTGGAAGGCCTTTTAGTTTGCATGTCTGATCTTGGTTTCTAACATGGTATCAGAGCCTTGACATGCAACCCCTTCTCAGAATTTTGAGAAAATCATTGCAGAGTTCATTTGGGGTTCCTCAAGGATTTCATGCCTTGAGCCTATCTATGCAGTGTTTTGGATCAAATTGGGCTTCACCATTGGATTTAGAGTGCTGGAAAAAGTCAAGATTGGCTTTTATTTTTTTGATTTTTGTCATCATTGAAGAAATCTGTAAGGGTTTCAAGCTCGATGATTTTTTGCAAGCTCTGGAGGTAGCTGATTTTTTGGAGCATTTTGAGCACGAACGGAGGTCACCATCGCATTCATAGTGGCCAAAAACCTTAAGGACGCCTGTCATTTGGTCGATTTCTGAGCACTTGATTTGGAAGGCAAATTTTTTGGCTAGGGAGGTCGTACGGCCTCCCCAGCATGCACTCCGAGGCATAATTTTTGAAAAAAATGCAATTTAAAAAAAAAAAAAACTTTTTTTGGGATTTGGGCCGATGCTCATAGTTCAAATTGGATCCACCACTGGGCGGCTGCTTGTTTGCCACCACCGCCGGTGGCTCCCCCTCCAGCTCCGTCGGCTCCTAGTCGATCCTCACGGGCTCCTTCCAAGTCCACCGCGGTCACATGCACGACCTGGGGCCCTCCACCAGCCCCTGAGGGCTTGTGAACTTGCGGCCATGGTCATATGGGGGACCAGGCCCCTCGCACCCAGCCCTTGGCCGACTCCAGCCCCCTGTCCTGCACCTTTGGTCACATGGGTGACCAGGGGCCCAAAATATTTTGCAAGGGCGCTAATCTTTTGCATCGATGGCTAGATGGCCATCAAATTTTTGCTCGCGAAGTGTTGATGTGAGCGGCCTTATGACCCTCTTTGCCCCCTCCTAGTCCTAATTTGCCTAAAAGAGCATTTTTTTTTCTTTTTGGCATAACTTGGGCATACGGTATCAAAATTGGACAAACAAGATATCGCCGGAAAGCTGGTTTTGAGCACTATCTAGTGGTGTAGTTTATTTTTTAGTTTATTTTTCTATTTAGCTGCATTTATTTCTTTTTTAAGTCAGATGTTCATTTATCGCTTCCAAGCTCATAAATTTTTTCCACGATCTCCGATTTTTGCTATCTTTGCAACGTTGGAAAGGTATTGAGGAGCTCTAAGTTGCTATCCATGCACTTTTTTCTATATCTATCCCAGGTTTATCATTATTCTATATTTGGCCCGATGGGTGTTTTGGAGATTACTTGGATATTTTGGTAGTTGGGAGGGTGCAACTTGAATCTTTGCACTTCATTTTAGTATCACATCATTCAATAATTGATTTCTACTTCATAGATTCCAGGGTTGTTCCCGTTTGGATTTTTTGAGTGTTCTGTGGCATCGGGTTTGTTGTGGCATTATTATGATTCCAATATGGTTTCTTGTAAAAAAAAGTATCTTTTCTTGCTTGCCGGATTTCAGTTCCAGTGTTACTCCATAGTGTTCTTCCAATGTTTCTTTACATCATGTCATCTCATTGTAGGGGGATTTTGTCCCACTGGGTTTTTCTTCTCTACCTCATTCTTGCATTTGTAAATGGGTACCTGATCAAGCCTAGTTGCTAGGACTCATCTTTGCTTTCATGCATCTTTTTTCTAGTGTTTTAGCTACTTCCTAAGTTCATCTTAAGGGGGGGTGTTAGAGTAATAAGTAATTCCACTTAATTAATTACATCATATTGGTTAAATAATTAAGTTACTTATTCCTTTAGTTACTTAAGCTAAACTTAGGCACATTAATAATTGATTAATTATTAAGTGTGCACACTAGGGTTTCCATTTTAGGTCAACATTAGGGTTGCATAATTTTCTTTTATAAAGAAAATCATCTCTTGTAATTTCTTAATTTCTGAATATATCAATATTCACATCTTCATGCAAAACTCTTGCTTTTTATTGTTTTTCTCTTCTATGGAAGGCTTTTGGTTTGCATGTTTGATCTTGGTTTCTAACAGTTGGTTCCTCTTCTGGTGGGATGCAGAAAAAGTAGAATAGAGAAAATAAACTAGTGTTTGTACTCCTTCGGAATGCAAGATTCCTAGAATTGAAGGAAAAGGAAAGGAATAGGAAATTGTGGATATACCAAATGAAGAATTTGATGAAGAAACTGAGGATCCATAGGGAAATGAACCAGAATTAGCTGAATCAGAACAAGAAAAGGAAATGTTAGAAGCAAGTGAAGAAGAAGATGACCCGACAAAGGAGAAGCTACATCAACTTATTCACAAGGAAGGTGGAATGCAAAAAATTGCCAAATTATGGTCCATCAGACCCTCATATGATCAAGATATGATTCTAAGTGTTCTAAGTGCTCATATTGTGCACAATCAAATCAAATTGGAGAATTTGCAAAACATCTTACTTGAAGAAATGATTGAATGCATAAAATAAACAATGAACTCTAAATCTCAAGACAAAGAAGAAGGTGTAGTTATCTCTCATTTGAAGGGGCAGTTCAAGCTATCACTTACCAAATTGAAAAAGAAAATGAATGAGCTGAGGCAATGCATAAGTATAATTAATAACATTTATAACTATTGCATCTGTTGGCTTCATGCAGTTGGAAAATACAAACACAAGTTAGAGAAAATTGAAATAGAATCAAATGGGATTGGAATTTTTTTTGATATGTTTTAGTCCATCAGGATGGTACAATCAAGAAAAGGATTCAAGAGCTACAGTTTGAGCACACAAACGTTCAATTCACTAAGAATGTGGACACTTTTTAGAAAGTGAAGGACCTAACTGAATGCAGACTGGAACAAATGGTTGAGATACTGAGGAAAGGTGAAAATCTAGAGGATGTGATTACAATTCCAGAAACCCTCACTGAGATTTTCAATAGGACATCCAAGAATAATAGCATGATCATAATCATTGGGATTGCAATACATGCTTGGAAGAAATTCCTTTTGGAGATGGAGAATCACAAGATAATTTTCTAACTCAAGAAGCAGTTGTTATTTTTTATTTTTGAATTAGTTTTGAAGTTTTTGGGAGATTGAACACATGGTTTGGCATATGTTTTCTATATTTTTTCATTGATGTCAAAGGGGGAGAGAGAGAGCAGTAAAAAATGCCTCATTAATCTTAGGGGGAGCTATGTTTTGAAATTTTGTAGTTTGGTAGTGTACTCATATTGATTCTGACACTTAGTCATTTTTCACTAAGTGTTGCCATCAATGCCAAAGGGGGAGATTCTTGGAATATGGCTTCTAGTGTTTTCATTGATGGAAACATAAGTCATTCATTCGGTCTACAATCTAGTATTGGTTCATACAGTCAGAACAAAATGAAGTGTAGGGAATCTGGTTAAAGGCAAATATGTCAATCTGAATACCTCACCGGACTATTATTTTGAGTTATGGATCTCAGAGGAAGGTTTTTTGATGATTGTACTACCTTATTCGAGAAGTATATTGATGCAAATTCACTGGTGTATGATCTAGAAGATTCAGTGCTTTGATCTTTTGGGTTATTTGTGCTAGAAGTCTGACTTGTCGAATATAGTAGTCATGGATATCTAAGGAGTAATTGATTAAATGTTTTCGTGTTATTTGGGTCCCTACTATGTTATGGACGACTATTGATGGTGCATATAAAGATTTAGTTGTGGATCTAGCTGACAGCTAAAAAGCATTTTATGTTTTATGTAAGCCAACATATGAATGATCAAATCCTTGATAGCGAATATATATATGAGATCTATTTTCTCAGTTTGAAGAAGTGAATATGTAGTATGAGAATTATATTAGTGTATGGTGTAAAATTCATAAGGGTAATAGTGCGAATTCATCTATACATGAATTTTTGATGCGAAGAGCAAAGCAAAGAGAAAAATTAGACAATAGGTCTAGAATCGGATTTATGAGCCTAACCAGAACTGTAACCTGGCATAAGTAGATGCTACTACTTCAGTTCAACCTTTAGATCATTTTAATCTGAAAATTTTATAAGGCAGTGAGCCTTCCCTTTTGAGTAGTGAGCTCTAGGTAGTGTGCTTGAATGCAAGTGCATTCCCTTTTGTAAAACTTATATTTGAGTACTCAAATTGTGGATTAACCTCCACCATGGTTTTTCCCCTAATAGGATTTCCACTCAAAAATCCTTGTGTTATGGTGTTGTGGATGATTACTTTATGTGTTTGCATCTTTTCTTTGGCTTAATGTTGAAATGGTTTTAATATCAGATACATAAATTTCAATTTGGAAAACATTGATTCACCCCCCTCCTCTCAATGTTCCCTCACTCCATGCTTGGCTGGTTGAAGTGAATGCTTCATTCACTATCCTTCCATCTGAGGAGTCACTTGGGTAGGCCCCACTACTCTAATAGCTATAATGATGTCTAGTTCCATAGTATGTACATAACATGAGTGCCCCCTACTATTAATATTGGGGTGATTCTATGCAAGTTCTATATAGTAGGGGGGTTTGGTCCTATAGTGATGCAATCCATTCCCGATCGACTAATATTATTTATACTTTACTCTTAATAGTTTTATTTAAACTCCACCACTCCCTAAAAATTCATTCACATCGATTGTCGATGTAGAGGAAAATGGTTTAGAACATTAAAATGCGCAATCCTTCAAATAAATTTTAATCATTATTCTAAACCAATATAACAACTCTCAAATGATTCTAAAAGTTGTGTTATCAATATCCACCTTGTTAGATCTACATTCTTGAATTAAACTATAGTTATCAATCATCATTCATATAATGATAAAAACCCACTAGAGAGTGTCAAAATAAATAAAATTGAGCTATCTAAATCTTGAATTAAGTTACTAAATTTGTTAAGAACCTTCAATCTCTAATCAATAAAGTAAACATATTAAATAAAAAAATATTGACAAGGTGTTTTCGTATGCTATTATGAATGGTGATAATCAATGTGCTACTATTCCTCCCCATATTCTAATTTTTTTTTGGAGAATTATTCAAAAAATTGTGATTTGTTCAAATAACTTTACATGAAGATTTTAAAGAGAAACAAGGAAAAAGGAAAAAATGGTGTCCATTACTAATGCAGGTGCATCAACTGCATCTCAATTTTGCATTTTAATTTTTGTTTATCAATTTTGGCTTGGATTTGCATTAAAAAGGTCATGGTGTTGGAGCTATTCAAGAAATATATAGATTATGCCAATTTATATATCATGTTAAAAACAAAAACTCATGTGGGCAGGCATATATTAATCCAAATAAAAAAATTAATTTTTCACATATTGAGCTCCCATGTGACTGGGTGGAAAAAGAGAGTTATCTACATTCAGTTTTGGGGTGTTTTGTTAGTTACTAAGGAATTGTGGGAAGGAAAATAATTATTTATGAATGGTAGTTGAAAGGACAACAAAATATTTTGAAAAGCATCAAATGGGAAGGTAGAGGGTGGTTGTTTTAATGCAGGAAAAGAAGGAGCTTTGTGGGTAGATATGTAAAAGAGGTCAATGGTGTATAAGAAGGAAGGATAGGAAGTTAGTGGAGAGGTGCATAGGAGAAAGATATGGTAGGATTCATGGCAGGAATATAAAGGGAAAACCATGACAAGTAGATGAAAAAAAAATAGAATTATTATTTCATGTAAGAGTCACTGCCTGAAGATAGATGGATATCCCATGTGTAAGAGTAAAAGATAAAAAAACCAGTTAGAGTTAACTCTCGAAGGGAAACATTGAATAATATATAAAGGTATTCCTTTTTACTATTACACTGAGAGGAGATAAAATATTCTTTCCTAAAATAATTTTCTTTTTGTTTCCAACCAAAGTGGCTATTGTAAGTGTAGTTTATCTATGCATCACATGGGGTTTATACTTTCACTAGAGAAGCTCATAGTTGGAGTTTTAAAACTACCCTTTGTTTTGTATGCATTCCTTGTATTTTCCATATAATTGAGTCTCAATCAGTTTGCAAGTAGTAATAAAGCTCGGGTAAAATATCTGTGCCCTTGTTTTTCAATTCTTTGCCATCAATTTTTGGTATCAGAGAAACAAGTGATTGGGTAGGGAAAAGTTGGGAAAGATGCCACCAAGGAGAATGCCAAGAGGAGGTTCTATAGGAGGTACAGGAAGAGGCATGGATGAATGGATTCTTGAAATATTACAAAATTTCATGGCAAGAATGGAGGCCATGGAGCAGGCACAAAGGAAAGGATTACCTGTGGGAGATATATGTGACAATGAAGAAGAGGAGCAACCAAACCAAAGAAGAGTTGGTTCATGGAGAAGATGAACAACCTAATGGAGTTGAAGTGAGATTAATAAGAGAAGTCTTTGGGGTTGGATCCAAGCCTAAGATAGAGGTTCCCATCTACTTAGGAAGCCTTAATGGAGAGGAACTCATTGATTGGATCAATGATCTTGACAAGTATTTTAAATACGAAGTGGTAGAGGAGAAACAATTCAAGTTTGCATGCACAAGACTCAAAGGCCATGTTGCTATGTGGTGAGATTATGTTTAGTTAGAAAGAAGAACAAGGAAAATATAAATTCTTGGGATAGAATGGTTGCCAAGCTAATAGATAAGTTCCTTCCTAGAGACTACTAGACTAACTTATTTAAAATATCACAAAATCTTAAGAAAAAAGAGATGAGTGTGAAAGAATATACATAGGAGTTCTACAAGCTTCTGATTCAATCAAGGCATAGTGAAGAAGATATGGAGAAGGTAGCCAGGTATCTCAATGGATTGAGATATATTTTGAAAGATGAATTGAGTCTTTTGTCACCTAATAATCTTAAATAAGTATATCAATTTTCTATTAAAGTAGAGGAGAAGCTTATGAGAAAGAAAAATAAACAAGGAAGAGGTAGAGGAAAAAGAGCAAGAGGAAGGGGCTAAAAATTTAGTAGAGGACAACAAAACCATCAAGGTGAAGAAGTAGGCACTTCTAGTGAACAAGCTAATCCAGAGAGAGGAGGTTTCCAAAATAGAGGAGGGAGACCAAAATGTAGAGGAGGTTACCAAGGAAGAGGAAGATGTATTTCCAGGAAAGTATTTTAAGTGTAACAAGTTTGCTCACAAAAGTTGGGAATGTTTTAAATTTATGCAAGAAGGCCACACAAGCCTCGAGAGGAGTAATTAGATTGTGCAAGCATACCAAGAGAGCGTTGGTTAACCTTATCATAACTTAGAAGAACTTGAGACTAGAGAGTCTTTGTTGTTCAAAAGAGTATTGTTAAAGCCACCAAAGAAGAGTCAAAAACTGGCGTAAAGGAGAGCTTTATTCAAGACTAATTGCAAGGCTAAAGGTAAGTGCTACAAACTTGTTATTGATAGTGGTAGTATGAATAATCTTGTGTAAGTTAAAATGGTTAACAATATAGGAATTAATAGAATTAAACATCCTAATCCCTATCAATTTTCTTGGCTACAAAAGGGGCATCAGTTATTGGTAGATGAGTAGACCTCAATAGAGTTTCAGATAGGTAGTTATAAGGAAATTGTTATGTGTGACTTTATGGTCATGGATGTTTTCCATGTGCTTCTTGGTAGGCCTTGGAAATTTGATAGGATATCCATATATATGATGGAAGAAACAATACCTATACTTTCTAGAAGGATGGTCAAAAGCATATACTATTACCTTTGAGAGGAGAAGGAGATAATAAGAGAAACAATAGGAGAAAGGTTATGTTGGTGAGTGAAAAATAATTTTTACGTGATAAGAAGAAGGAAGAAGTGGGATATGCATTGGTGCTTAAGCCTAAGGAAAATATTACCTCTATGAAGTTATATGACTTACTAGATGAGATACATGACACGTTGAAAGAGCATATGGATATTGTGGTAGCTAGTTTTCTGAATGAGTTGCCTCTAATGAGGAGTATTAGTCACCATATGGATTTGGTTCCAAGGGCTGGCCTACCGGACAAGGCTACATATAGATTGACTCCCAAGGAGAATGAGGGGATTAAAAAGTAGGTTGAAGAGTTGTTGGAAAAAGGATTAATAAGAGATCAAATTCTTAGCCCTGTGTTGTACCAACACTCCTAGTGCCCAAGAAATATGGTGATTGGAGAATGTGTATGGAATCCATAGAAATCAATCAGATTACTATCAGGTATAGGTTTCCTATTCCAAAGATGGATGATTTAATGGATTGTTTGAGTGGTTCTTTGTATTTTTCAAAGATAGACTTGATGAGTGGTGACCATCAGATTAGGATCAAACTTGGGGATGAATGGAAGATAGTGTTTAAGACTAATGATGGTCTTTATGAATTGTTGGTTATATCTTTTGGGCTTATACATGCATCTAATACTTTTACGAGGCTTATGAATGAAGTCTTGAAACAATTCTTGGGGAAATTTATGATAGTTTATTTGGATGATATATTGGTTTTTAGCAGGTCTAAGGAAGAACACCTACAAAACTTATGGTTGGTTATGACACAGTCACACGAGGAGAAGTTGTTGATAAACATCAAGAAATGTACCTTTATAAATATTGGATTAGTCTACTTGGTTTTTTGGTATCTAAAGAGGGACTAAAGATGGACAAGGAGAAGGTTAAGGCCATTTTTGATTGGCCAACACGCAAGCATGGTTATGAGGTTAAAAAAATCATGGAATTGCTAGTTTTTATAGAGAGTTTATCAAAAAAATTAGTAGCATAGTTGCTTCTATACTTGACACTGTAAAAAGGCATAAAAAGAAGTTTGAATGGACTTAAGAGGATGAAAAATGTTTTAGATTTATAAAAAATAAAGTGACTAAACAACCTATACTTGCATTACCTAATTTTAACAAAGTATTTCAAGTAGAGTTTGATGCTAGTGGCTTAATAATAGGGGTTATCCTAAGTCAAGAAGGGAAACCAATTTCTTATTTCAATGAAAAGTTAAATGGTGCTAAGAAGAAATACTCATCTTATGACCTTGAGTTTAATGCATTTGTACAATCTTAGAAGAAGTGGAGGCTTTACTTGCTTCCCAAAGATTTTATAGTTTACCTAGATAACCATGCACTTCAGTTTATAAACAACCATCACAAGCTGAATCAGAGGCATGCAAAATAGGTGGAGTACCTTCAGAGTTTTAACTTTGTGTTGAAACATAAGATTGGACAAGCAAACAAAGTTTCTGATGCGTTGAGTAGATTTCTATTGTTACAAGAAATTCAAGAAAACAATGTTGGGTTTGAGAGTTTGAAGGAGTTGTATGGAAAGTATGTATATTTTTGAGATGCATATGAAGCTTGTAGCAGTCCTATCAATAGAGATAGAGAACCATGGACTAATTTTATGTTGTATGATGTTTTTTTTCAAAGGTAATTAGTTGTGTATTCCCAGAGGACCAATGAGATAATCTCTTCAAGGATAAGCATTGTGGTAGCATAGCAATAAATTTGGATAAGAAAAAACTTACCTACATTTGAGGACACACTATTATTGGACAAAAATGGAGGTGGATGTAAAGAGGTACATGAAGAGATGTAGAGTATGCCAACATGAAAAGGGTAGCAGCCAAAACACTAGTTTGTACCTACCACTACCTGTGCTAGATAGATCATGGGATTCAGTGAGTGGATTTTTTTGTACGATTACCTACAACTCAAAGAGGAAATGATTCTATTTTTTTAGTTGTGGATATATTCTTAAAAATGGTTCATTTTATTCCTTGCAAGAAGACTAGTGATGCCATAAATATAGATAACTTGTTTTTCAAAGAAGTTGTGTGATTGCATGGTATATCCAAGAGTATAGTATTTGATAGCCATGAAGTTTGTGGGTCACTTTTGGAGAACACTTTGGAAGAGGTTGGGTACCTATATCAATTTTAGCTCAACTTACTATCCCCAAATGGATGGGTAAAAAAAGTGTTTAATAAAAGTTTGGGTAATATGTTGAGGTGTCTTGACGGAAACACACCTGGTAATTGGGATATGGCTTTAGCAAAGGCTAAATTTTCATATAATGATTCTCCAAATAGAAGTACAGGTTTGATCCCATTCTAAATTGTCTATGGTATGCATCTAAGGGGTGTATTTAAAATTAGAGATATTGGTAATTTCAAGAGGAGAAGTGCAGATGGTGAGGAGTTTTCCAAATGTATTCATGACCTTCATGAAGAGGTCAAATTACAAATTGAGGGGAGAAACCAAAAGTATAAGTAGTATGCTGATAAGAAGTGTAGAGAAGTGCATTTTTATGTTGGTGATCTCATTTTGGCCCATCTCAGGAAGGAGAGATTTCCAAAAGGTGAATAAAAAAAACTTAAAATGAAGAAGATAGGTCCTTGCAAGATGATCAAGAAGTTTTTTTCCAATGCTTACAAGATAGCTCTTCCTTCCGATATGGGTATCTCACCCATATTTAATGTAGTTGATCTCTATCCCTAGAAGTTTTCTGCCAATGCTTACAAGATAACTCTTCCTTCCAATATGGGTATCTCACCCATATTCAATGTAGTTGATCTCTATCCATAAAAAGGTGAGGAAACAAATAGAATATCAGACATAGAGATGATTCCAAGATGGGAACAACAAGTGACCAAATCAGATCCGATGGACATTAAGTGTATCTTGGAGAAGCAATTATTGAAGAAGACCCAAGGTAAGGAATATTTATAGCACTTTGTTAAATGGAAGGATCATCCTTTGGAGGATGCCACTTGGTTAACATCTACAAAGATCTCCAAATATGGTCATAGTGTTTATGACCTCATGATAAGGAGGTCATGATTTTGTTTTTTTTCTAGGGGAGACTGATGTATGAGCATCAACTACATCTCAATTTTGGGTTTGTATTTTAATTTCTATTTTGGTGCTTGGTTTTGGTTTTTCAATTTTATATTGGATTTGCATAACAAGGTCGTGATGTTGGAGCACTTCAAGACATATATAGATTATGCAAATTTAGATATCATGTTAAAAACAAAAACTCTTGTGGGAAGACATATATTCATGCAAATAAAAAAATGAATTTTTCACATGTTGAGCTCCCACATAGCTAGGTGGAAAAAGATAGTTATCTGCATTTATTTATGGGTTATTTTCCTAGTTTCTAAGATAAGCTATTGTGGGAATGAAAAAAATTAGTTATGTGTGGCAATTGTTAGGAAAAAAAAAGAGTTTAAGAACATCGAATGAGAAGGTAGAGGGTGGTTGTTTTAGTGCAAGAAAAGAAGGAGCTTCATGGGCAGATATGTAAGAGAGGTCAATGGTGTATAATAAGGAAGGATAGGTAGTTAGTGGAGAAGCACGTAGGAGAAATATATGATAGGAGTTGTGATAGGAAGATAAAGGGAAAACCATGACAAGTAGATGAAAAATATTTCAGATTTGGTATTTTATGCAAGAGTTATTGTTTAAAGATAGATAGATATCCCATGCCTAAGAGTAAAAAATAAAAAACTAGTTAGAGTTAACTCTCCAAGGGAAGCATTCAAGAATATATAACTAGGTATTCCTTTTTATTATTGCATTGAGAGGAGATATAATTCTCTTTCCTAAAATAATTTCCTTTTTCTTTCCAGCTAAAGTAGCTATTGTAAGCACAACTTAGTTGTGCATCACATTGGGTTTATACTTCCACTAGAGAAGCTCACAGGTGGAGTTTTAAAACTTCCCTTTTTTGTGTATGCATTCCTCATATTTTCCATATAATTGAGTGTCAATCAGTTTGCAAGTAGTAATGAAGCTTAGGTAGAATATCTATGTTCTTGTTTTGCAATTATTTGCCATCAATTACTAAAGCTAATGAAAAAAGGTATTTTTAAACTCTAAAATGTATGCCCAAATGTATCTATTTCAAATGTTGTCAATGGTTTTAAATGTTTTTTTAAGTGTTTAATTCAGCTTGAATAGTAATAGTAAACAACTACTTTAAAAAAAATTAACATTGGTGTAAACTATGCAACATACTTTCATTTTGTAAGACCCAAGAATTATGAAAAAACACTTTTAGAGTGGCATCATCTATCAATAGTTGGAATTATTGGATTTAAATAAAAAATAATGGTATTGTGGATATGCAATTAACTTTAGCAATAACGAGTGCAATACTAATTAATAACTCAAATTGTGGAGTGTTATTTGTAGTGTGTTCAATTATGAGATTGTACTAATCCACCTAATCCTATTTTACTAGTCGTAGTGCTATACAAAAATTGAACTTTGTAGACATGTAAAAATGATTGACGAATATCACACATCCTGAAACTATATTTTTCCATCATTGGCATCATTTTCATTACCATTATTATATTTAGCATAATTTATATCATTTAAAATTATTTCCCTCTATTAATTAAATAATCTCAAATTGTTTAATTAATTCATCATTTCATCACTAATATTCCCCTTCATCACCCTAATTTGAATAATTTCTAAATATTTAATTAGTATCATCTAATATTTCCTCTAATACCATATGATTAAATAATTTCTAATTACTTAATTATCTTACCTTTTAATCTTCTCATTATTCCTAATTATTTAAATAAACATTAATTATTTGATTATGTCACTAGCTTCACTTATTCTTCTATTCTAATTAAATAATTACTAGTAATTGTTTAATTAAACATTCAACATCATGCATAAATTAAATGATTATCTTTAATTATTTAATTGACCTTTACCATCATGCATAAATGAAATAATTATTAATTAATCTATTCTCCCACCTCTAGATTAAATGGTTACTTTAATTATCTAATCCCTCACATTCACACTTCTTCTAAATTAAGTAATTATTTGATTCTCCTCTTTTATCTTAAACATCATCCATTAATAAATAAACATTCCATTTATTAATCAATCTTATCTTGCACGCTCCTCCAATAATTAATTAATTATATCATGCATTATTTCCTCATATATTAACTGACACTCTTTGTTAGTCAACTGATATTTATTGACCACTCCTTTGATCAATCAATTCTCTTAGCTCCCACACACTTGGAGTCTTTTAATCAATAAATTGAATTAACACTTCAATCAATATATCATGCAACCAATTAACTAGAATCTTTCAGCCAATTGCAATAAGTTAACTAGGCAATTGATTCCTATCATTAATTCTTAGCCTTTGATCTCAAATCAGCACCTCTTAATCCAGATCGTTGATCTAATTTTCTAAAATCTATAAAATAACCATTAATCCTTCACATTCATCACTTAGAATTTTCATAGCTAAGTCATATCCATTTGAGTTTTTGAGCATTAATCATTGCATCTAGGCCATCACACATCAAGCTTTTACAAGCTATCATGGAGGCTTTGTGTTGAAGCAATCCAACATTTTAACCAACACAAGTTACTCCACAATGGGATGGTAATATTATTCATGTTTTGGATTCATTTGTTGATTTGATTTGATTATCTAACCCTTGTTTGAATTCATGACTCAATTAACAATTTGATCTCATTGGTAAGTGAGTTGTATTTCATTTTTTTGAGTTTATTAATTAAATTCATTGTTGATAATTCATTCCACTTTTACCCCTTACATTAAATGGCATGCACGATGGGACCCACATCTTTGATCTAACATGTTTATCTCACATTTTTCATGAGTTGCAAGTTTTTGGAGCACATTCGTATTTTACAGAGGTTGTTATCGTTGATTGGGTTGTTCTTGTTCGAGAATCTGGGCGTGACCGTCTCAGAAAAGGGTTGCTACTATGAATCTAGCCACGGTTGTTTCCTCAAGTTTTGATTGTCTAATAGAGATATTTTAGTGTTGGAGGTTACAAGTCCACTATCGTCTCATTTTGAGTTTTCTATTACATAAATGGGTTGCAATTGTCTTAGAACAGGGTTGCTATTGATCATAATAGAACCACCATTGTATCAAAAAATGATTGTTATTGTAGTTAACAAAGTCATGTCTATATTTTTCCTTGATTACTATTTTCTTTTTCAAACTTTTGGATTTTGGTTTTCTAACCCTAAACCTCACCTAGTTGTTGTTTGTTGATTGATTGATATTGATCTAACCTAATTGTACAACTCTTGTAGGGTGAAGGAAAATCATTATAAAACTTCTAATCCATTGGTTTCGTAGGATGAACAGTCAAAGAAAAATCAATTCCAAACTACTAACACTTTTCTTGTAGCCCTTTTTCCAAGAACCAATTTACTCAAGCATTATGTTTTTATCTTGTTAGAATAGAAAACACTTAGTTTGGTGCTTAAAAGATAATCTTCTTTGAAGTGTATTCCATGCTTGACAAGTCAGATGTGTATCCTCTCCCCTTGCATCATTTGGCAATTCTAGGTGACGATAAACATCTTGGACTTGACATTTTGAGTCACCGAAGGCATATTGTATATGTATCATCGCCCCTTGCGACATTCAACAATCTTGGATGAAAGAAATATCAAGACACTGAGCCTCCCTATTTTTGTAGAGGGGCCTTCTTTGAGACACAACCTGCAACAAATAACTCAAGGCGACCTCAAAGCATATGTTTAGGTAGGCTATATTAAAGGGTGGTAAATTGAAAGCAAGCAATACTTATCTGGGGATGTTATACCTTTTGTGTCAATTTTGATGTGGGTGTGTAGACCACACATAGGTTGGCTAGGGACTTTAGTGTCTCCTATGAAGGATACCTATGTTGTTCACTAATACATTACAAACCGTTGTACTTGGAAGCCAAATCCAAGTTTTTTGAAACATTTCATCATAGTAGTGCTTTGGAATAGCACCATTCAGAGAATTTACTTACCATGTCTGATCTATGGTTGAGATGTAAGGCTTAAGAGTTCATTCTCTTGCAAAAATACAAGAGTATCTAGGTGTGATTATAATCATAACATGACCTAAATCTACTAGATCCATGCAAATTTAGAATAGATTAAGTCCATTAAGTTATAATCCCAATGAAATTATTGAAAGCTTCAAATCAAGAAACCATTAAACAAAGCATGAAGAAAACCATAAATACATAAAGGAAACCTAATTTAAGACTCCAAACCTCATCCCATTGGGGTATTGGTACTAATATGATGTGAAATGACATCCCTTTCCCAATCCCAAGATGGAAATAAGTTTTATAATGGATAATATTGACAAAAGTTGATGAAGATTGATGAAAACCTAAGCTAAACATGATGTTAAAATGGATGTGAAAGCTAATTAAGATGATGCTAAAATGATAAAGATTTCTCTAAATTTCACTATAGTAACTTTACTCTCAAAAGTGGATCCCTATTTCATAGAAGTGAGGTCTATTTATATGTAAAATTGTCAAACCAATGGTCAAGATTGATTAGCTTAATCAAGGGATGAAAATCAATGAGAGGATTAGGCATGCATTGAGGATTCCAATCTATGGTCAAGGTTGAAACTTGACAAGGATCAAACAATTTAATCAATGGTCCTATTTTTCTCTCAATAAACACACTTCCTAAGAATTAGGAAGTGGTTAAGGTATTTTAATTTTGAATGAGTGCACAGGAACAAATATTTCATAGGAATATTCCCTTTTGGAGGAATGTGCAAAGGAGTAATATTCCCTTGCAAGTGGGAGGGTGAGGATAATTAGGAATTTTTCAATTAATTTTTTTTTTAATTGTGCAAATTAGAGGAATTTTTTTTTTTTTTTTATTAGACTGCAGGAATCGGGTAGCACCACCCCTTATAAACTGCAGTGCGCTTGGTAAACTTTTTAACGTGACCAACGGCATTGGCGCGACACGCCCTCCGGTACCATGGGGGTGGGGGAGACTAGACCTCATGACCAACCTCCTGCAACAAGAAAGATTTAGCCAACCGAGCTAGGGCCCCAACCCCTCAAATTAGAGGAATTTAGGTTTATCATTAAATAATTTATTTATTTAATGAAAAGGGGGTTAAGTGTCATTTAATTAAATAATTTAGATTATTCAATTAAATCAGAGGATATAAGGGGGTTTAATTTAAATAATTTTCATTATCTAATTAAACAAGATGAAATGTTAGTGTGAAAGGGGTGAATTAAGCTAATGAAATTTATTAGATTAATAGATGAGAATGACACATTTAATTAAATAACTAGGATTATTCAATTAAACAATTGAAAAGGGGGATGAATTTTAGGATGAAATGGTGTTAGTAAATCATATTCAAGTGTGTAATATTAGTAAGGAAAATTTTAAGTGCACATTTTTCCCCTCTTTGTAGTGAGGTACCCATTACATTGGTTCAAAGATTGACGCTTTTCAAATTAATGTTGCTGCTCAGATTAAAAATTTAAAAATTTATATTTTTTGGATGCCCCACTATTGCTCCTGTGGAAGGAATTTAGATGGTACCCTACCCCCTCAAGAGATTGGGTAAATATTTAAATTTAATTTGCAAGTTGATATTGTGACAAAGCTTCAACATTGGTTCAGGTATAGAAATAGGTTATGAGATGCAAAAAAAAGCTCAGAAACATGAAAAATGTCTCAAAATATACCCCATAGCTCAAAAATTGCTAAAATAGGGTCAACATGCCATTTTCCCTCTAAGATTAGGGTAAAATCCATAATTTTTATGCATAAATATAGATTGAAGGGTGATTTTAAATTCATTTGCACACTATACCTTAGAGAGATTTTGTCATTTTTTCTTTGAAACCTTGGCAAAATGGTGGCTGATGATCTCCCACAACACCTCGTAGATAAGGTACAAGAGTACCAGTGCACAACAAACACAAGACCACCGATACACAAATTGAAAATTCTTATTTTTCATATTTTTGTAGCATTTATTAGGGGTCAAAAAGTCCAAACAAAAGTGTCACTTTTGAATCATTCATTATTGCTTTTGCAAGAGTAATGATGCTTCTGTATACAATGTCACTTTCTCTTAGATTGGTATAGTGATGCATTTGAAAGTCAACACGCTTTTGCAAAATAGCGTTTGCTTGAATTTTTAGGGTTTATTTTGGTTTAGCGTGGCTTTTGAAAATCCGATGCACTTTTGCAAGGAGCGACACTTTTGTCTTTTGGTCCAATGTCGCTATTGAAATACTAACATGATTTTGCAAATGGAAACTCTTTTGTCATTTTGGTATAGCTTCGCTCAAAAATACTGTGACACTTTTGAAAAATAGAGTCACTTTTGCAAATTAGGGTTCAAAGCATGAAATTCTACAAGTTTTTTGGTAATTTTGATGCGGTTTTCTTCAACTATGCAGGAGATTATCTAGCCACTTCATTCGAGGGAGAGTTGACTTGGTATTATGTCTATCATGCCCCAATTGAGAGACGAGATGAGGATTCTCCTTGGAGTGATCAGGTTAGGGTTTTTTGCACACATGCTCGAGATCAAGGTGCACTTTGCGATGATGATAACATTGATAGAGAGGTGGAACAATGAGACCTATTCCTTTCACCTACCTATTGGGGAGGTGACTGTGACACTAGAGGATGTCTAGAACATATTGTTCATGTCGATCCATGATGAGTGCATGGTCTACGATGTGGTTTTCAGGACCATTGCATGTTATGATGTACTCAACACATATACCCTCTACATATAGAAAACATAGATTGACCTTGAGGATTATAGAGGGCAGGCCCCAAACCTAACCTTGATCATTGGAGCCTTGATATGTAGGGTTCTTATTCTATATTAGTGGGGGAGAGGATTCATCCTGGGTTGGGGACTTTCTTGGTCCCATATGATAGAGGATATGGCCTACTTTACATTGGGATTTGTACTACTTTCCTCCCTTTATCATGATATGCATTAGGTTGCATATATGGAGGGGTGGAGCATTGGGGCCAAAGTTATACTTTTACACATTTGGGCCTGAGAGCACATTGTTGTGTTGAGAAAATTTTGACATGGATGAGCTGAAAGTTTACCATTATAGATCTATGATCACGCTTCATCAAATAGGGCCCACAAGCATCCCGTCCTAGAGGGGTTATCGATGACATGATAGTATTCCACTAGAGGCCCTGGTTGCAAGTACCTACTTGGTACGATGATGTTCAATAGTTGTTTTATGCCAAACAAACTAGGTTTATGTAGGGCAAGGAGCATACTATGATAGAGAGATACCTCCCATAATGGGTTGCTTGCTAGTTTGGGGAGGATTAGGATGTGGTACCCCAGGATTACACGGTTTTGTTTTCACAAACTATTAGAGAGGCTTAGTGGGGTCAATAGATTCCATCCCAGGTGGCGATATATGACTTTAGACAGCTTGTGGCACAACCATTTGTATAGATGGGCAGTCCATATAATGTAGGTACCACACTTGCATATGATTCCTGGTGGAGACAGTTTGCATCAGTTCACTTTACAAATCCTACAATGGTATAGCCACTTAATAGGGGTAGGCCACAGGGAAAAGGTAGAGGACATGGGAGAGTGCATCAATAGCCTCCTCAGTAGCCCAATAGAGATGGTCAGGATGGTAGAGATGGGTACGATGGATAGGTTCTCAGAGACAAGTAGTAGCAGTATTCCCTTAATGGGCAGGTGCTAGGGCTTGTACCACTAGGGCCACCACCACACTAGGATCAATAACAATAGGCATAGGGACCAGACCCTAGGGATGCACAAATCCTAGCACTTACAAGAGAAAGGGACTAGCTAAGGCAGTAGGTCTAGTAGTTGATGGTATGGGTGCAGATTGTTATAGGTGAAAGAGACCAAGATTGTCAGTAGGTCTAGTAGTTGACCTTGCATCTTGCACAAGAGGCTAAGAGGTGACAATTGATGGAGGCTACTATGGCACATACACAAGGCCAGGGCATGGTTCTAGTGTAGATTTATGGGACAACCATGGAAGAGGCCTCCTAATACCACACTGTGTACCTTAGGGCAGTGCCTCAACCATGAGAACAACCTAATTTTGAGCATAGGAGTGGGGTAGAGCCAAGTGACTCAGGAGGCACTCCTTCAGTCCACCCAGATCAATCTCGGTAGGATTTTTGTCAAAATAGAGGATAGCTCACACTTCTACAGACATTGTTTGGATGTATAGCCCTAATTTATTATATATATACACATTCACTGGCTAATTTTTTATAGCCTTTGTATATCTATTTTTGATGATATTGACATGTTGAATTTGACTCTATATTATGACATTCTAATTTTGAGCCAATTCGGTTATGATATGATATTCTATGATGTGATGTTTCATTTATTTCATACTTTGTGTTTTATGTATGGATGGACATGCTATGGATAAAAGAAGATGATGTTATGGATGCATTTATTTATGTATGCCTTATGATATGATGTGATCTATGATGCAATGTGATGGATGTTTATTCTCGTTTTTCAGTATCTTTCTATATGAAATGCTATGAGATGGATGCATTTTTGTTTTGTGTACTTTCCATATGATGATGTCACACTTATGGTATGTTGATGATATGATGTGATTATGTAGGATGTATGTATGCTGATGGTTTTTGGATGCAGGATGGATGCACTATGATTTTTGTTGACTATCATGATACCATATTAGCATGGAAAAAAGATAAATAATAAGACGAATATATTTACCATTGATTTTGAGATTGATTTAGAAGTCCAACAAGTCTATGAGTCCTTGAAACTTTATTAGATATGGTGATGAGATTGATGATTTTCTTGTTCAAGGGATTGGGATACTTCAGTGCTTCATTACTTATTTTTGATATAACACATAGACACGATGCATCAAGGTATCGATAACCAAGATGGTGTTGTATCTAATGCAATGGAATTTGACTCTGAAAATAGATAGGATAATCCTTGTTCACACCTTGACATACAAAAACCTCATTGGAATGTATTTTAGAAGTTTATAATATTTTAGACCAAAGCATACACAATATTCAACAATCTATTCAAAATGACCTCCCTACACAACAAAGAGAGTATGTGCCAAGATTATTTTAGAAGAATATCCCACAAGCACAAAAAAAATAAAATAATTATCAATGTCCCATTCCTTTCTCTCTAAATCATTTTGATAGGAATCATCGAGAGGTCCTCGGAATGAGTCAACAAAATAAATCATAAGAAATTATCAAAACAAATAGTCAATGCTATCTATATCTCTTGCCCAAGTAACATAGCTAAGGTGATTTTTGATGATGATGTCCATTATAGGAAGGATGCATCCTAGGACATGTTTATTAGATGTTTTGACTAAGACTAATTGTTTTATGGGTTGTTGATACGAATGCTATTGACTCGTTTACATATGATCTAGAATTTAGATTTCTACTTTTAGGTTCACACTTCATGACTTTCCATACTTGTTTTCTACTTGTTTTACCAAAGGGTGATGATGATGATTGATTTATTATGATTGGAGGTTTATTGTGAGTGAAAGTGAAAAGTGATAGGTGGTTTTGGAGTTTTTTGAATATTTTCCAATATTTTTGGGTTTTCACATTTTCAAATGTTTTTGTATTTTATGAGTTTTGACCAAGGCCTAAGAGGGACTAACCTATGGCCTTGCGGCCTTATCAAATATTAGACTTGCCTATGTTATACATGCAAAGACCATGTAGTTCAAGTGAATTTGACCAGTAACTATTTATTGATGAAATATGAACACTTTATGGATTGTTAGTTTATTATGATGGAATCCTAAAGGACTAATCTAATGCATCTCAGGGGTACATCAGTGATGGCCTTGCCTACATTCAAGCTCAAAGACTCGTAGTTCAACATGGTAATATTTTTGATTTTTTGATGTTTTGACCTATTTAGGGATTTTTGATGTGTTTTGGATGTTTTGGATTTTTGACTTTACAACTTTTCGAATATTTTTGGATTTTGGCTATACAAGATTTTGATGTTTTTTGGATTTTTAGATTTTGCAAGTGTTTTTGGATTTTGATGAGGTTTTAAAATGTTTTGGGATTTTTCGAGAGATTTCAAATAACCTTAAGATATACCTAATCTGATGCAGGCATAACAAATTTCCCCTAGTGTGATGTGATATACTACCTCAATATAGGTAGGAAAAACTGACCTTAGGAATGTGCTAGGTAATTCTAAAAGGAGAATATGATACTTACACAATATCTGGCTATGATACGGATGTGGATGAGTTATGGAATAAATAGGATTGGTGGATGTGATGGATGGTGTGTAGACACATAAAAATGACCAAGGCTTGCAAGCAACATTTTACCACTTTTTCATCCTAGCATAATTATGACATTTTAATTATGTGTCTAACTCACATTCAACTATTAATTAAATAATTTATAATTGTTTAAATTAATTCATGATCTTCCATTCTTCATGATTATTAAATAAATAAATCTTATTTATTTATTTAATGTGTCACTAATTATCAAAGTCTTCTTATAATTAAATAAAGTCTCATTTATTTAATTAATCCTTATCACTAATAATGTCCTCTTGATTATTAAATAAATATATTTAAAATATATTGATTTAATATGTCACTAATTCCTAAATATTCTCTTAATTAAATAGATTCATTAATTTATTTAATTAATTATCTACTTCTCCTAAATTAAATAATTATTCCTAATTATTTAATTGTTGTATGTGACACTTCTTTATTTTTAAATAAAACAATTTATTTAAAAATGTCTCACATAGTTAACTGATTCTTGTTTTAGTAATTAATTTCAAAAATCAATTACTTATTATCTCACAAAATCCATATTTTGAATTAATTTAATTCAAAATGGAAAGATTCTTCTACAAATCAAGTAATTGCTAAAATTACTGATTTTCTAAAATCTCATCTCCTTATCTCTTGATTTTTACTAATTTCATCTCAAGGTCACGTTTATTCTCCACCATTGATTTTATTTATTAAATTAAATATTGTCCACACATTTGGGGATTGCTGCCCTAACCCTAATTGAGAGTTGTCACTTTGAATCTTCATCTTCGATTCTAGGGCATTTCTCAATCTCTCATCTCATCCGTCCGTTCAAGATGGCATTTTCTATAAAATGATAATCTTGATCTCATTTTTGGGTTCTCTTATTATTTTGGTAATCTCATTATTGTCATTATCATATCATCTTTTACGCTTATTATTACTTGCATATTAGAATCAAATTTCTATTTTGCATAGACTTTTCATACAAACCCTTCAAAGTTTTGTCTAGGGCTAGATATTTAGAGTTTTCTCACATACACAATCTAAGGGCTTCCATTATCACAACAAAGTTAGAAGGTACAATAGAAATGAGCCATGGAGAAGAAAGGATTGGTTGAGAACTTTCTTATTCGTTCTTCTATCTTTTTTTCCTATGCATTATATTGATTTGTTGGATTTAGATTAATATTGCATGCTTTACATAGACTAACAACCTATTTTGCAGAAATCCTTCATTACATTGGTGAACCCGACACATTAACACATTTTTGCAGGTTCTTGTACGACCTTAGATTTTGTTTTGTAGGTATAGGAGTATGGAATGATGCAACCACAGGCCTATATGATGCAAGTGCTCTGTCGCACCGCATTTGTGCTCGTGAATGATGCATACGACCTGTCGCAATGCATACAAGCTCGCGAATGACACATTCAACATGATGCAACATATTTGACAGACCTCGAACTGCATCTGATCTATCGAGCCACATCTTCTATTTCATGCCACAAATGACTGGTTGTTTTCATTTTTAAAATTGTTATCTGGATCCGACGCGACCGCAACCAGTTATTTTATTGATGGGATTAAAATGAACCAATCCTAGGATAGGCACTTTAATCTGGAATTTATCAATCCTAGGATAGACATTTTAATTTGGAATTTATCAATCCTAGGATAGTCACCAAATTTTATTTTTTGATTAAAATGAATCCCATGCTTGTTGTGAAGAAACATCTTCACTTAGTGTAGAAAATCATCATTCGGGTTTAAAATTGAACCACTTGTTTGTTGTGCTTGATTGGGTAATAGTTATATGCTCTCCCCTTTACTGGGTGATCAAAAAATCAGACTTACCCATTTTATATTTATGGATTTTATGTTTTTCTTAAATCCTTTAGAAGGCCTGCCGTAGTGGGAAAAAGTACTCACCCTATGGGAACGACCAAAGCCAGGTTTTCCAACCCACTATAATCAAAAGTGAATTTTGGGGAAACCCATATTCAATGGAAGTGGAAAGATAACCATCCCCAAAATATTTCTTCTAAAGATTGGGAGGTCTCCTGAGGGAGTTTATCTATTGCCATGCCAAACAAAAACCTTTACTACTAACCATAGTTTAGAAAGCTAGTCGTGTCAGTATCCAGACATTGTTTCAATCATAGTACAAGGGGAGGGAAGAATCTACCCCCAAGACACTCACCATATAATTGCCAGATTGTTTGCTCAGGAGATCGAGAAATCTAACCTTGAGTACGCACCTAGAAAAGACAAAAACACAGGCGCCCTCTAGGGGGTGACACGACTGTGTGAGTCGACCCGATTTTAAGTTGTGCACTGTGATTGTTATGATGACCCTTTTGACTATTAAGAGTGAGTCTGCTTGAAGTGTATTTTTGTTCAAATAACAGTGAAAACAAAAAAGGATCATGCTCGATCCTTGAACATGCACTCAATGTTTTAAAATTTATGTCTTGCCAAAATCAATAAACTTCAACAAACTGAACATCAATAATCTGGGTCCAAACTTGTCAAATCTGCAAAACTATTTTTAAAAAAAAATTTGCTTCTTGTGATGCAAACGCTCTGATGGGTCACATTTGCAACATCCTGAGTTGCATTTGCTTTGATGAACCAAAATTGAATCATCCTGCAACGCATACGCTATTTTGAGCTGTATTTTCCAAATATCAAACTGCATTCGCTATACTGAGTCACATTTGCCAATCCAAAAATTGCATTCATCAATCTGAGATGCATTTGCTCTGTCATGCCGCATTTGTTGCAACACATTTGCGAAGAATTTCAAATCACCTTCTCACTGTCAAAATTGAAAGTCCACAAGTTGTCTTTAATTCAATCAAGTCTTCCTTCACTATTACAGTTCAAACTAGACTTTGAATTGCTCAAACTTCCATCAAACATTACATTATAGGAACCATTTTATGCTCACAATAGGTTTCCATTGGCTTTCCATTAGTTGCATTGGTAACTTCACCATCTCTTTAGACACTTACTTTTGCAGATTTTAGGAGTTGACTCTTACCATTCATTTTCAAAACCTTCCATTCAATAGTAGGTTATCACTGGACCCAATTACCCTTTGTCATTTGTCAAAAATTTTGTGAATTATTTCCCACTCAATAGTCTAGTGTGGAAACTTCACTTTGTCCTCTTTATAGTCCTTTTATGGTCCATTGGTCTTCCAAACTTGAATCATTGTAAGAAAATTGTTTGCTCAAGTTGTCCTCCTTAAATCCCTCAATAGTAAGTACATCTTAGGATCCTTTAGTTGCATATCATTTAGCATCTCCATTTTAGTATCGCACCATTTGCATCCACAAGTCTTTAGCCTCATTTTGGTCTCACTTGCATTTCATAGCATTCCTTAAAAATCCAAAGAAACCAAAAACATAGTATCTTACTTAGATCATTCTCTCCATCATCCCAAGTTGAGCAAACCTTGTATGGTTGAAACTAGATTACAAAAAAAGAAGACTCATGGATTCCTTTAGACAAGACACCAACTTTCTTGAATTCACAACTAGCATGGATTCATTCCCTAATGCCACGAACAATCCTTGTTTTGACATGGGAAATTCCAACATCAATCCTTTCAATGAAATGAAAATCCCACCATCTCCATCACATATTTTTGAACCATTTATTCGACAGGATCAAAATGGGGAAGTCTTTGAAGAAGACTTATTAGCTACTGCCCAACATCCATAAGTTGCTGCTTTTGTGGAAGAAGTAGTCTTAAATGACTCTTCTAGATTCCTAGCTATGCTCCTTGACCAAGGGGCTAAGTTACCAAAGGGATTTGATCTTAACACTCTTAGAGGAACTTCCCCCACTCCACCATCACATAATCCTTCCATGGGATCCTCTTCACAAAATATCATCAACATCATCAATGCTACGTCCCTTGGTCATACTACCACCACAACCAACACAACATCTATTGGGGGATCATCTACCCAAACCAACACCACATCACAATCCATCCCACAAAAAACATCCACCATCCCTTCACAAATAATGGGTGTGGCCACCTCAAATCTCTTTTGAACTTCATCTAGTTCCATAGGGGCATCAACAAACCTATTATTAGGTTCTTCAAATGCTATGGCAACCAACTCATCCAACCCTTTTGGGAGAAATAAAAAAAGATATGTTATACAAGGCACCCAACCCACTTTCTCACAGGTTAATACCAACATTCCTGTGACCCAAAACACCAACATTCCTCATGGCCACAATCTCTTATTTGGGCAAGGCAATCAAGGCACTCAATCCTTCACTCCATTTGGGCATCAACAAGCTCAAAATCAACAAGGCCCTCAATCCTTCACTCCATTTGGACATCAACAAAATCAAAACCAACATGGCATGATATCACATCCCCACTTATGCCTCTCAAGTCCATACACAACAGCACATCCCTCATCAAAACACTCATTTTTCTCATCGTCAACCAATTCCAAATCAACACATCTCATCACAACAGCTAGGGACTCAAGCTGTCCCTATCACCAACATGGGTGATTCTACCAACAATCCCATGGTGGAAGCACTCACACTCCAACTTGCTGCTCTTGAAACGCAAGTGGATACCTTGCAACAATCCAACAAAAAGTCATACATGTCACATGACTTGTGTCCATATCCATTTGACACAACCTTGTATATGCCACCCTTTCCTCATGGATATGCGGTTCCTCATTTTCCCAAATACAAAGGAAAAACAAACCCCATTGAACACATAAGAGAATTCACCACTAGTTGCATGGACATTGCATATGAGAAAACTTATCTCATGAGACTCTTTTCTAGAAGTCTCGTAGGTCATGCACTAGAATGGTTCTCGCTTTGCCTAAGGGAATCAAAACATGGGATGAATTGGCAAACAAGTTTGTTGAAAACTATGCCTATAACATTGACATAGATATCGAAATTTCCTCCTTATGCAAACTTACCCAAGAGGATGCAGGAGAGACTTTTATTCCACTTTTTCAAAGATGGAGAATCTTAGCAAGCAGATGTCCGGTAGAAATACCTAAAAAAGAGAAAGTCACCATGTTTTTACAAACTCTCCTAGGACCGCTAAGGTATGGCTTACAAGTCCATTGTTGCACCACCTTTGTCGACCTTGTTGAAAATGGTGTTCAGCTTGAGAAAGCCTTGTTTGCCAAAGGCAAATTAAAATATGGCAAAAAAACCATCAACACCACCACAAATAATAACCCAAGTAGCTCAAATGACAAAACCAAATACTGGGTTAAGAACAAGCATATCACAAACGACAGTGTGGTTGATGCAAAAATAGTCAATGCAATAGGTCATGTACTCACAATCAAAGGAGTACAAAATCAAAACGCACCTGTAACTACACCAACACCAACTACCAATGCTATCCAAAGAAATCATGCACAAACTAATCAAAGGTAGTTGCGTTAACCCCGACAATTCCAAAAATGCACATACACCCCTTTGGGTGAACCTATTGAAATTGTCTTGAAAAAAATTCTTCAAAACGATGTCATAATGCTGGAAGAGCCAAAAACATATGACCCTGGTTAGTTCAAGCCGTCATGGTGGGATGAAAGTGCATTTTGTGATTACCACTATGCCAAAGGGCACAAAACTTCCTCTTGTAATCAATTGCTAAATCTGGTACATGACCTCATTGAGAACCACACTAATGAGTTAGGTGGTCAATCATTTACATCTAATGAGGATCATACTATCCACAAAAACCCACTGCAAGATCATGGTAAAGCTTCCTCATCTGGCACAAAGAATACCAACAATCAAGCAAACCACATCCGTCTGGCCTACAATAATGTTTGTCCTGCATACAATTATTTGATGGTACTATTAACAATCTTCGTGCAGTTGATGAAGATGAATGGGTTAATACCATTACCATTAAAAAGGCCTCGGAATGCAATGTCACCAAGCGTAAAGTCAAGGTAACCATCCCAAGTCATTTTGCACGTCAATCGAAAATCACCATACCTGGTCCGTCCGCCAGATAGTCAAACCCAAAACCGGAGTTCAACATTATTGAGTAATTGAATAAAACACCTACTCAAATATCCATTCTTGAACTACTCCGCATTTCACCCGCACATAAGGCCATCCTGGATAAAGTCCTGCAAGAGTCGTCCGTCCCAACCAACATTGATGTCAACCACTTTGAGACTATGGTCGGATATCTAAATTTACCTCATTACATCACCTTTTCGGATAGTGACTATTCCTCACCCAAACCATCTCATAATGATGCCCTTTACATCGAGGTTTTGTCCACAAGCATAAGGTTAGATGAGTCTTAGTAGATGGTAGAGCAGGATTGAACATCTGCTCTCTAAAATTGGTTAAAGCTCTTGGTTTCTCTGATGCATGTGTAGATGCTAGCAAGAGCATCATCATCAAGGCATATGATGATGAAGAATGCACTTCTAAAGGCATCATTACAATTTCACTCTAGGTAGGACCAGTTATCATAGATACAACATGCTAGGTCCTGGATTGTGACATACACTATAATATCTTACTTGGTCGCCCTTGCATTCATGCTCTAAAGGCCATTCCATCCACATACCATCAATGCCTGAAATTCCCTTTTGATGGTACTGAGATCACTATCCCAAGAGACCCCGATCCATTTCAATACTGTACCAACCTGCGAGCCACTGCTGAGCAACAGGTACCCATCAATTAGGAAGCCTCATCCTCCACCTCATCCAAATATATTAACCCATCGACACTCACAAAATCATCCATTCCATCACCTTCTACCAGACCATCTTCCTCAGCCTCCATCCCAAGTAAAGATCTTCAGATCCAGGACCTTGGCAGTGGAGAGTTCAAATTGAATACGGCTTACTATATCACCATAATACCTAAGCCACCTAAAGTCTACAGTAGACCATGTTCTGTAGTCGAGCCCAAAACAACTTTCAAAGTTCCACCAAAAAGTGTTTTCACACTGTGGGGCAATATGGGTAATGAAGTCATCAACAACATAGCTAATTGGATCTATAAAGACCCAGAGGAGTTACCTCCGCTACCAGTGCATCTCTATGGAAAAGGCTATGATATATATAAAGCCCTAGGTTTTGATGGCATAAGTGGTCTTGGAAAGGACAATAATGGAAGGAGGGAACCTATCATCATGAATGCAAGACCAAGATACATAGGGCTAGGGTTTGACCAATTCAGAACTAACGATCAATGTACCCATGAAATTTCAAGTAAAGACGTAATGGCTATAGAAGGTGTTGAGACATGCGAAGAATCCCTTACCGACACTGACTCAAATGAATGGGAATGGGGATCTGAAAAAATCGTCAGTGTGACTATGACATTGACAAACTATTCTTGGAACCTGGCCAACTGTCCTTTGAAGAAAGATTCTGACAAAAATATAACATTGACCTTATTGACCGACGTTCCAAAAATAAGGAATGGGTAAGCATTCCTTGGAATCCGGAAGAACACAAGGTGTCATCGGCAACACTTGAATCATCCCACCCCATTCTTGAGCCCACCCATGAGCCTAACTTATCTGAGCCCACTATCTATACTTCTGAAATGCCAACCACTAGTCACGATGTTGATAATTTTATCCCATATTATGACTTTGAATTCGACTCATCTGACTCGGAGTAGGTCCATCCATCTGACATGGAAGTTGAAATTGACAATTTTTCCTTTACACTTGAGGCATCAATTTTCACACTTTATGTATCCTCCCCATATTTTACCAACACTAACGATGGGATCCCCCTTGTTTACCCACAACTAATCGACTGGGACCAACAAGATCCACTAGTGATGGACATTTTTCAAAATGATGAGGCAATTGTAGAATTCATGGGACTTCGAGAAGGCATTCCATGGGGTGATCACAAAATAGGGGTTTCCATTGATCTAGATTGTGCAACTTATTTCGGGAGACTGTGCAATCCTCTAGTCGCAAAAATACAAAGAATAAAAAAGAAAAATAAATGTCTTTAGGTGAAAACCGCAAGGCACTTTCTGACAGTAAAATAGTAAAAACAAAGGACATATCTGAAGGATGGAGGATTGGACTTTCTTCCCATGACATAAGAAAAATAAACTATGCTCATTGAGGACACAATGGAAGTTAACATAGCCACACCAGAGAATCCCAAAATGATTCTCTTGGCCGCATCATTGTTAGACGAAAAAAAACCCGTAATTCAACAATTCTTCACAGATAGGAAAGTTAACTTTGCATGGTCATATGTTGACATGCCAAGCCTTGATCCAGAATTGGTTTTACATCATCTTCCTTCAATCCTAGGAATCAAGCCAATCAAACAAAAGTTGCACAAAATTCATCCACAGATTGCACTACTTGTCAAGGCTGAATTAAAGAAGTTACTAGATGTTGAGTTCATAAAGTCAATAGATTATGTTGATTGGGTATCCAACATTGTCCCTGTTACAAAGCCAAATGGACAAATCCGTATCTGCACAGATTTCAAACATTTGAATAAGGCTTGCCCAAAGGATGACTTCCCCTTACCAAATATAGACATGATTTTTGACCTCACAGCAGGGTACAAGATGCTATCCCTCATGGATGGTTTCTCGGGATATAATCAAATTCGAATTGCAACAAAGGATCAACACAAAACAACATTCACTTGCCCTTGGGGAACATACTGTTGGAATGTCATGCCTTTTGGCTTAAAGAATGTAGGCACCACATACCAAAGGGCTATGACAACAATCTTTCATGACATGATGCATATCCTAATGAAATATTATGTGGACGACCTATTGGCAAAATCTTTGACATGAAAAGAACATCTTAGAGTCTTGGAAAAAAATTTTAGACGGCTCAAAGATTACAAGGTTTGTTTGAACCCAAAAACATGTGTCTTTGGAGTCACTTCAGGCAAGCTGTTGGGATACATAGTTTTGCGATGAGGCATTGAGGCTGACCTAGAAAAAGTAAAAGCAATTCTAGACATTCCTCCACCAAAAGGGATCAGTGAGTTGCGAACACTTCAGGGTAGATTACAGTCTATCCACCACTTCATCACACAGTTGGCAGAGTGTCAACCATTTCAATATCTGTTACGCAAAAGCATTCATTTTGTATGGATGGATAAATGCCATATAGCCTTTGAACAAATAAAAGAATATCTATTGACACCACCAGTGTTGATGCTGCCTATTGAGGGCAAGCCATTGATCCTCTATGTCTCTGCAATGATAAATGCACTGGGGGCATTATTGGCGTAAAATGACCATGAAGAAAAAGAAAGAGCCATATACTACATTAGTCACACACTAATTGGATATGAACTCAACTACACAACCATTGAATAGGCATGCCTTGCAGTTGTATTTGAGGCACAGAAACTAAGACACTATATGTTGAGCCATCAAACACATTTGGTTGCAAAGATTGACCCATTAAAGTATCTCCTGAGTTGAGCAACATTGACAGGCTGTTTGGCGAAGTGGGTCATGATATCAAGCGAGTATGACATACAATATGTGGAGTGCAAGGCAATAAAAGGTCAAGTAATAGAAGATCAATTGGAAAATGTACTGATCCAAGACACTCGTCCGCTGATAATTGATTTTCCTGATGAGTCCATCTTTCATGCAGAACCAACTTTACCATGGAAACTATACTTTGATGGGTCCCACACTGGTCATGGCTCAGGAGCTGGCATATTATTTATCACACCACAAGGGGATTCAATTCCTAAATCATTTCAGATCACCTTCCCTTGTACAAATAATATTGTAGAATATGAGGCATTGGTCACAGGTCTCAAGATAGCAATTAAATGGAAAATTCAGACATTGCTCGTATTTGGGGATTCTCAGCTAGTCATCAACCAAGTGAATGATGATTATGACACAAAAGATGAGAAGTTGCTTCCCTACAAATGAATGGTGGACAGTTTCCTGATGTATTTCAAAATGATTGCATCTGAACAAATCCCAAGGACAAAAAATAAGGTAGTTGATGCAATGGCTACCATTGGATCTCTCTTAGACATCCCTAAGAATGTGTCACAATTTGAATTCTTAGTGGAACAACTGTTGATGCCAGCATATGATATTCCAAAGATAAAAATGGTGTGCGAGATTGTTGGTCCCATTTTGCCTTGGTACCAAGACATATACAACTATCTTAAGTCTGAAACCCTCCCACCCAACCTGTCCAACAACCAAAGAAAGTCCTTTATCCAAAAAGTGGCTAGACACACCATCATTAGTGACACCTTATACCACTGTGGCTTTGATAACACCCTTCTTCGCTGTCTCGACACTGATGAAGCCCAAATGACTTTACGAGAAGTACATGAGGGTATATGTGGATCTCATTCGAGTGGTCCAACGTTAACTCAAAAAGTCACCAGACTAGGATACTACTAGCCAAAATTGGAAAAAGATGCTCTTCAGTTTGTCAGAACATGTCGAAAATGCTAGGTGCATAGTGACCTAATTCATGCACCTGCACAGGAATTGAGACCGATCACTTCTCCATGGCCTTTTACACAATGGGGACTCGACCTCATGGGTAAGATCCATCCATCCTCTTCTAACGGCCATAAATTCATAATCACTGCCACTGAGTACTTCACTAAGTGGATTGAAGCCATCCCTCTCAGTTACATCACTAGTAAGCAAATATCCAAGTTTATCCTAAATTACATCATTTTCCAGTATGGTCTTCCACAATCCATCATCACAGATAACGGTAGTCCATTCAAAAATCAAGACGTCTGTGAACTCTGTGAGCAAATCCACATCCAACACCATTTTTCCACCCCATATTACCCACAAGGTAACGGCCAAGCTAAGGCGTCAAATAAAACAATTCTTTGCATTCTGAAGAAGACTGTCAATAACGTTGGCCGAGATTGGCACCTACAACTTAATCCTGCTTTATGGGCCTATCGTACTAGCATTCGTACCCCCATTGGAGCCACTCCATTTTCCCTGGTTTACGGATCTGAGGCCATATTACCATCGAGGTCAAAATTCCTTCTCTCTGAGTCTCCTTGAAAGGAATGATTTATGATGAAGAGTACAGAAATACTCGCCTACATGAGCTAGAAATGCTACAAGAAAGACAACAAAATGCCTTAAATCATCTACAGGCATATCATAATCATATCTTCCAGAGCTATAACAAAAGAGTAATGGTGAGAAAATTTGAAATCGGTGAATTGGTTCTCATGCAGAACCCTAGAAATTAGGCAGACTATGAAAAGCCTGGTAAGTTTGAGGCTAATTGGCTTGGTCCTTATATCATTACTGTTGCATTTGGTTCCAAAGCTTATTAGTTGGCCACACCTGATGGAGAACAGTTAACAGAACCCATCAGCAACTTACATCTGAGAAAGTTCTACACGTAGCATCAGAGGGCTGGGCTAAAACCTAAAATACAAAAAAAATGAAAAAATAAAGGAAAAATCATCCCTTGAGGAAAACCTGGCAAACAAGCGTCTTGGTGACATCAAAAGAATAAAAATAAAAAATGGCAAAAATAGTAAAAATAAATAAATTCATCCAATAGTGAAAACCTAGAAAACAGGCAATTTGGATAGGTACCATGGTGAAAACGTGGCAAACAGGTGCCATGCGTAGTTGATCATTGCTTCGCCATCTACTGTTACTGAAATCGACCTTTATCCATTTTTTATAATCACAAAGGCCTGACACATTCACGACCCTTGTCCTATGTCCTGTCGATTTTGGCCATGGTTAGCATTTGGTTGACATCATCCCTTGCATATCCTTTCCTTTGCCTTGCATTTACCTATTTCCATATCATTGGACTCGGATAATCCCCGCTCTGTTTGGGGGCAATACCTTTATTGTGCAACTACAGTGGGTACTACACATGATCCTGCATTCTTAAAAAGTCCTGAAAAAAATCCTAAAAAATCCCAAAAAATCCTAAAATGTCCTGAGAAAATCCAAAAATAGAGTCAAGGTCAATGTCTGATCAATTCAATTTATTGTATCAGTCAATCTTTTGTCCATGTCCTAACTACGTTGTCTTTGCGCATTTGCTACATAGGCAAGATTCATCTTTGAATCCCCGAGACATTAGGTTAGTCTTTCTAGGTTTGTCAAAATAAAATCATGATTCAAACTTTTGTCCTTTGGAGAACATCATTGGTCGTGTCGAACTACGAGGTCTCTGAGTGCATGATGTAGGCAAGGCCATCAATTGATGGACCCCCGAGGCTGCACTAGGTCAGTCCATTAGGGATCATGGCACAACATTTTCACACACGTCAAACTATCTTCAAATCAAGAAAATATTATGTCAATCTAGAGCTATTAGTCTATCAGAAATTTGTTTCATCAACACTTTCAGTCAATTCAGCATGTCAGCAATGACATGTAGTCAAAATCCTATCAAGACAATTCACCCTGGCAAAATTTTGGGTTCTTCTTCAGATGTGTCCTTCTAAAGAACAACTCTCGTCATTTCTTTATTCTTGTGGATGTGTCCTTCCTAAGCATTGTCATCATCATCTGGAATTTTGATGGATTCTCCTAACTCCAAGAATCGATCTCCTAGATATCAATGTCATTCAGGATGTGTCCTTCCTGAATTTGATATCGCTCAACATTTGGTAAAACTTGACATTAAAACACTTGGAAAAAGTTGGCAAACTTTATCTATCTTTTTGATGATTATCATGATATTAGTTCCTTATGTCTTAGGAACCATGACATATCACGATGATTATCCTTATCTTTTTGAATCACTCTGCTATTAGTTTCTCCAAGATGTCCTGACTTCAGGATTTAGAGAAGCAACAACATAGTACAATGATTTTACTGTCTGTTTTTGAATATCATGTGGCTAGTTTCTCAAGGATGTCTTGATGTCAGGATTTAGAGAAGCAACGAAGTCTCATGATTGGTTTGGTTTTTCTAGCGGTTGGTCATGACAAAGTGACTAGGGGCAATTGTGTTCCTTGTATGAGTCATGATCATCCTTGTCTGCAATTGTTGATCTACGTGATGGTTCGACCTTGCACACTATTGATCTACGTCATATCATAGTGTGTGTCGGCCATCATGACATTTTCACCCAATGATGATTAAAGAGCAATAACTAAGATAGTACTATAGCAAAAATTTGAAGGATCGTAATTTTTGCACTAACATGCATATCTTTCTTCGCACTAACATCAATCTTCGGCTTCTTTTTCTCTTGTTCTCTGATGATATCCTGTGAAATACAAAAAACAAAGTTGCATACATGATTGCATGAGCATTTCATATTCACATCTGCATAAATCAAATACCATAATTCACATTGCATAATGCTATCATTTACATCCATTCATAAAACCTTCATTTGCATCAACATATAAGCATCATAAATAAACATTTGCATTAGCATATAGGAATCACATCATCATCACATTACACAATGCATGCATAACCACATCCATAATTGCATTCGTAAACATAAGCATAATGTCCATACACCTCATAGCATCATAAAAGCATCACATAAGCATATGATAAATCATTAGAATACCATAACACATAACATCATATAGACCACATCAAAACTGCATCGCATATATATATAATCTCAAAAAGAATGTCATGTCATAGGATAGAGCCGTATGATATCCTAAAAATGGAGCTCACAGGCTCGAATATCAAAATATACAAGTGTCTAAAAGCAAGTCCTAGGATGGCCCTCCTTCATCTCGTGGAGGTGAATTGCAAGGTGGTTGTGCCTGACCAACCACGTGAAATGTGACCTGAATAGGAGTGGTGTCCTAAGTCTGACTCTGAGAGCTCGAGGCCTCGGTAACATGAGGCTAACTCTACTTTGTCTAGTGTCTTGATGACACTAATCTGTGCCCATGCTCTGACCTATGGCTATGGCCTGATGAATTCCTGTGCAAGTTGTGTGACCTATGGCTTGATGACTGACCTGATGTAGTGGACCCCCCAGCACTAGTATGACTGCCACTATGTGATCTGCTACTACTGTGTGTCAGGGTGCCACTGCCTGTCCTGCTATAGGATCAAGACAATCCTGGATCCCGTCTCTCTGGGGGAACTACCTGCTCATATAGCAACCTATACCACCCCCTGCTCTTTGCCATCCTGGCCAGCTCCCTGGTCATGTCTCTTGTTGGCCTTGAGCATAACTGTGCAAACTCAGTGACCCATCGGTCTGACTCCTTCCGTCGAATGATAGCCTGATCCCTCTCCACCCGGGTAACCTCTAACTCTACTGCCAAGGCCTTGTTATGAGACAAGGCCACATCAAAGTCTTCTTTGTAAATCCATGATCCGCTAATCAATGGTAGCATTGGTAGGAAAAATGGGTGATCTGTCACCCTCATCATCCCCAAAAATCATCCGCTCCCGCAGTCTTCGGTTTGCCTCATCCTCCTCCTCCTCCTCCTCGCCTCTCTCCTCATCCCTCTCCTCCTCGGCCCGAATCTCCACATCTATATCAAGAGGGTGTCCCCCAACAAATGGATCCTCCTCTGCCCTCTCCTCCGCCCTTACCTCTGCCTCCTCCTCACCCCTCTGACCTCCTCCTTTGCCTCCTACTCAGTAGACATCTCTCTCCTCACCCTCCTCTTGGATGGGTGACAATGGTGCACCTCCCACTCTCCTCCTAACTCTCCAGGGCTGCCTCCACCCTCTGCCATCCCTCCTCCTCCTCGCACCCCTCCCATCTCCTCCATCCCCTCCCCCTCAACCACTCCCATCATCTCCACCACCCCCATCATCTCCTCCACCTCAGCCTCTGACCCCTCTGCCATCTCTGCCTCCATCCCTACCACCCCAGCCTCTCCTCAGTACCCGTGGAATAACTGACCTTCGATCTATAGGTGGAAAACCATCTGGATCTATCAAAGGGATAGGCCTATGAATCTACCACCAAGCATCAAACTCGGAAGATGTCCCTAGATCTGTTGGACACCCTCTCCACATCCACTGAACTGCAACTAGACCATCGACCTACTACTCAACCACTATCATTGTATGGGTGGCCCCCACATGGTCTCCTTGGAAGACCATGCATACTCTGTCGTGCCCACTAGCACATCCTCCTACTCTCCAAACTATCATAGTACCTATTGGGGTAGGTACATCTCTATGATACGCTGACTCTGCACTGTACGACCGATCAGGTATCTAAACTATCTGCATAATGATAGATGGCCATCCTCATCTAGTCACTGGGCACAATCTCTGTAAGGCCTCCAGACAAAGCTAATCATGGTGTCAATCCTATGACGCCAATAACTAGTATCCCCCACACGATTCTGACTGAATGAACCCACATACAGGTAAACGTATGGAATCCCATCGCCTAGCTCTTGCATTTGTACTGGTGGTTGAAAGACGGGAATGCGCTCCCATACCCAGATCATCAGAAGAGTAGTCCCACAGCTAATACTATGGCCCTGATGATAGATGACCTCATGTAGCTGATGATATAACATGGCCAACAAACAAGGCCCCCAAGCAAAAATAGTCCTCTGTCCTTGCATACAGACAAGTACATCCCCCCATCCAATGGGAAATCCATGACCACGGTGATCTGGAATCAGTAACCCAGCAATCAATGTCATCAGCATAGCATTCCACCTAGGAAACCGATCGGCTACAACATCCCAACCTATCTCATACCCATCCATACCCAATTGGGCACCACAGGCATCCTCATACATATCTAGTAGGGCATGTCGCCCTTGATGCGAGTCATATACAACCCTCTCTCTCCAGATCGGTATGTGCAAAAGACGGTGCACATCCTCTAAAGTGACCATCGCCTCTCCTGTAGGTAGATGAAATGAGCAGGTCTCCGAGTGCCATCTCTTGCACAGAGCTATCAACAAACCCCTATTTTCCTGAATAATGGGCATGTAGGTAATGTAGTACAACCTCAATGACATCAGGTGTTGTCTCTCCCTATCACTCAGACGATCTCTGAAGGCATATGTCGTCGGCCTAAACTCACGTGTAAATTGGAACCAATCACATCTACACATACAAAAACATGAGTTAGCGCCCACGAGTCAGCATTACTGAAATCAAAATGCATCTGAAACTAAAGTGAACAAAAGTCAAATCTGGTCAACGACAATTGCATCACGTTGACTACAAATGCATCACAATTAGTCAATTGCGGCTCTACACTTGGCACTTGCATCGCAAGAGGTCAAATGTGTCGCTTTATCTATCGTTTGCGTGACTTAACAATGATTGCATTGTACCACATGATAGTTGCATCATGGTTTTTCAATTGCGGTGTTTGACCCAGCGATTGCGTCAGAACAATGCATATGCATAGTAATTTTCCTCACTTGCATTGCAATCTGGCGATTGCGTTGTTTCCCCTTGCATTTGCGAGAGTGAACAAAATAACCTAGCTACCCCTGGCACTTGCGTCGCGATGCAAACAAATGCGTTGAATGCGAAGGCATTTGCAACTTACGCGATAACACTTGCATCACAATGCATTCGTTTAACCCCCCTTAAACCCTCATAAATGCATTAATTTTAAAAATTGACAAGCTGGATAAGGTACTTACCGGTGCCTCTATGCCCTCGAGTCATCAAAAAGTCCGCACACGGTATGCACGGTGGGTAGTCACTGGAATCACCATTGTCTCTTTGAGCTCTGATATCTGAAATTTCTATATAGCAAATGACCAAATGACACTTGGTTTTGCTTTTTCAACCTATTTATAGGCTGAAAATTAGGGTTTTGACCTGGTAGGTTTGTACTAGAGGCTCATTTGACTGCCTTTGACTCACATTTTTGTTGACTTAACGTCTTGCGTACTCAAAATCGCTCACACCATTTTTTGTTTGGTCATTAATTTGAATAGTCGAGATATTTTTCCAATTTTTCTGACCCCGGGTCGAAATTCGAAATTTTTTCCGAGGGGGCATAGGCTCTCTGTACCTTCGCTAGGGCATATTCTGGACTTGTTTTCTTTGCCATAATGCGACAAGTTGCATTATGACAAAGAGGGGCAAATGTAAACACATAAAAATGACCAAGGCTTGCAAGCAACATTTTACCACTTTTTCGTTCTAGCATAATTATGACATTTTAATTATGTTTCTAACTCACATTCAACTATTAATTAAATAATTCATAATTGTTTAAATCAATTCATGATCTTCCATTCTTCATGATTATTAAATAAATAAATCTTATTTATTTATTTAATGTGTCACTAATTATCAAAGTCTTCTTATAATTAAATAAAGTCTCATCTATTTAATTAATCCTTATCATTAATAATGTCCTCCTGATTATTAAATAAATATATTTAAAATATATTGATTTAATATGTCACTAATTCCTAAATCTTCTCTCAATTAAATAGATTCATTAATTTATTTAATTAATTAACTACTTCTCCTAAATTAAATAATTATTCCTAATAATTTAAGTGTTGTATGTGACACTTCTTTATTTTTAAATAAAACAATTTATTTAAAAATGTCTCACATAGTTAACTGATTCTTGTTTTAGTAATTAATTTCAAAAATCAATTACTTATTATCTCACAAAATCCATATATTGAATTAAATTAAATTCAAAATGGAAAGATTCTTCTACAAATCAAGTAATTGCTAAAATTACTGATTTTCTAAAATCTCATCTCCTTATCTCTTGATTTTTACTAATTTCATCTCAAGGTCACGTTTATTCTCCACCATTGATTTTATTTATTAAATTAAATCTTGTCCACACATTTGGGGATTGCTTCCCTAACCCTAATTGAGAGTTGTCACTTTGAATCTCGATCTTCGATTCTAGGGCATTTCTCAATCTCTCATCTCATCCATCCGTTCAAGATGACATTTTCTATAAAATGACAATCTGGATCTCATTTTTGGGATCTCTTATTATTTTTGGTAATCTCATTATTGTCATTATCATATCATCTTTTAGGCTTATTATTACTTGCATATTAGAATCAAATTTCTATTTTGCATAGAGTTTCCATACAAACCCTTCAAAGCTTTGTCTAGGGCTAGATATTTAGAGTTTGCTCACATACACAATCTGAGGGCAACAACAAAGTTAGAAGGTACAATAGAAATGAGCCATGGAGAAGAAAGGATTGGGTGAGAACTTTCTTATTATTTCTTCTATCTTGTTTTCCTATGCATTGATAACTGATAGGCTCTTGATCTATAGCTTGTTGTGATGAAAATTGGTCCTAACCAATTAGGCTCAAACTTCCCTTTGCTATCCTGATCTAGCATGTTCTTTTGATTTTGCTTGAGGACAAGATCTCCTACCTGGAAGGACCAACTCTTGATTTTATTGTTGTAGCTCATTTTCAGTCAAATTTGGTACATCTATAAATGATTCAAGGAATCAAGATGACTCTCATGCAATAATTCTAACTCTTTCAACCAAGATACCCTGTATTCTTCATCAGTAATCAGATTCTACAGTGACACTCATAGTGAGGGGAGCTTGACCTCAATGGGTATGATGGATTTAGATTCATAGGATAGGGAAAAGGAGGTTGCACCTATAGGTGTGTGAATATTGGTTCTATAGGCACATAAGGCAGGGTTTAGTTGCAAATGTCAGTCACAACCAACTTCATTGACCATCTTCTTAAGGATTTTAAGAATGGTTTTGTTTGACGCCTTAGCTTGATCGTTACCCTGGGAGTAATAGAGAGTAGAGAACTGGTGTTGGATGTTGAATCGTTAGAATAACTCTCTTACATCCTAATTTTTGAAGGGTGTTTTTCTATCTGAGATAAGGGCTTATAGAACACCATATGACAAATAAGGTAGTTCAGGATGAACTTGGAGATTTCTTTCCTCATGATGTAAGTCATATGGATAACTTCCACTCACTTTGTAAAGTATTCAATGGCTGTTATGATAAACTTGTGACCATTAGACAAGGTGGGGGTAATATTTCCTATGAGGTTGAGTCCCCATTACAAGAAAGGATAGGTTGTAACAATCAATTGGAGCTCCTAAGCTAGAGCATGGATAAGGTCTCCATGTTGTTGACACTATATACACTTCTTAAAAAACTGATGAGCCTCTTGCTCCATGGTTGGCCAGAAATACCTTGTCCTAAACAATTTCTTGGATAAGGTCATACCACTAGAATGTAAACTACAAATGCCTTCATTTACTTCTGTTAATGTGGTTAAGGCTTCCTCTTGCTTGAGACATCATAATAATGTATCCTCGATGCTTTGATGGTACAAGGTATCTCCTAGGATAATGATCAAGATGCTTTCTTGACAAAGGTTTTCTTAAGGTTGGAAGTGATTAAAATGGGAAGGATACCTCTATTTAGGTAGGTGAATATGTATGTCATGACACTATGGGGAACTGAGACCAATGATTTTTCACACAAATTCAGAGTAAGGTATCTCGAAAGCTGGTACGAGAAGCTACTCTACAAGGAAGTCACATCAAAGGATGTTGTGTGGCATGTATATTAAGGACCCAATGGTTTTCAACATCTACTGCTCAGCTATTGACATGAGGTATTTTCTCAAAGGTTATATTGATAAAGAAGTCCTTGAGATTTTCCACCATCTTCTTGTAAGGTGTGAGATTATCATATTTTGTCTGATAAGCATCATTGACTTGGTTTATAACTAGTTGTGAATCTCCATAGAAACTTAATCCTTGGATTTCCCATTGTGCTACAATTCTTAATTCTATTATGAGGGCTTCATACTCACAATGTTTTAGTGCATGGAAAGGATAATCGGTATGATTTGGAAATGCAATTCCCTTGTGGGGTGATAAAGAGAATGTTTGCCCCCAATATTTTTTGTGTATATGATCCATCAAAGTACATATTCCACTAATCTACTACGTCGAGGACAAACACTGATTCATTAGGAAACTCAAATTTTTGAGCAAGACAACTAAGAGGGGGGTGAAACAGTTGTAGTAAAATATCCTTTACAACAATAACAAGTGATTAATTTAATTACCATTCACAAAACTTTTATTTTGCTAATATGATTAATCATTAAGTGCAAATGTAGAAGCTGAAAGAATTAAAAACCATATACACATAGCAACACCAGATTTACATGGAAAACCCAATAAGGGAAAAACCATGATGAGGATTATCTCACAATATAGAGAATATCAAAACTAAATACAAAGGCTCACTGCCAACATATGACTCACTATCCCACAAGGGTTAATCACCCAGAGGGCTCACATCCACATAGATAAAAATAATATAGGAGAGATTTGTTATAGAGAGAAGAAAAATATCAATGCAATAGATATTTCCACCATAATTCACTCACACACTTGCTGACATGCTTGAATGATAGAGCACACCTTCAACTCGCTACTGGAAAACTCACAATTAGACTTTACAGTGATCTCCTCAACCACACATTCTACTTTGCATCTATCTCACTTCAATATCGCATCTATTCCTTTGCACATGCATATATTTTCACCAATATCTCATCCTATATTTATACCATCTTCAAATTTGAAACATATCCAAAGTCGGCCACACACATCATTTGTATTTACAAATTCAAATTAGGTCGGTGCAAAAACATTCTAAGGTGGAATTAGAAATGAGGGTGACCCAAACACACACATCAACATGCTTCCAAAAACTTTGAAAGTAGTGTTAAACACAAGGTCATCCAAACCAATGTAAAACACATAGAATAATTAAGTATACACATCCTTAGGATGATCCAATCCTTCCAAATAATAAAACTATCTTCAAAACCACAAGTCAGAAGACTCGAACAAATAGAAATCCATAGAAACTACATTTCTCCTAGACCTCAGCTAGAGACACTAGAAAACACAATTCACAACTGTTGAACATAACTCACATTGTACAATGATCTAGAATCCAATAATTTGGATATAGAAACTTCCAAAAACCATGATCAACATATCTAAACCATGCCAACATAGGATCAAAACCTAGAGCATCCACTAAATAACTATAACCTTTCTTCATTATAACTTTCTCAATATCCTTGACATATACAACTAATAACCTACATCCATGACATTAATGGCAACAACAACCAGTTGATAACTAGTTAGCTAGTTGACATCAATGACAACACTTTCATACTTGCAACAATCTCTCCCTTTTTCATTGATGGAAACACATGATGTGAAAAACCATCAAAGACAACACAACAAATCTGAACACATTTTCTCATGATTTTACTTTCTCCCCTTAGATGATAAAATTTTTCACATGATGCTCATCTTCCATTTTTACATCTTCCTCATCTCCCCCTTTGACATCAATGGCAAATGCAAAAGGTGTTTTTGTTGACTTCCCCTTTGACATTAAAAACACTATTACCAGTATTGAATACTCCCCCTTAGGAGTACACTCAAACAATTTGTTCAATTACAACACCAAACACTACCTACTCCCCCTAAGAGGTAGCCACCAAAAATCAGTCCAGAAGAAAGATAGATCTATAGACCCACCAAAGTGATGCATCTCTATATGCATCCAATTCAAAAAGGGAGGGGAGATAACCCCCAACTTCTCTTGGAGATACTGAAAATTATCTTTAGGAAGAGCCTTTGTAAATATATCACCAACCTGATCCTTTGTAAGTACATACTCAAGATTTACTTCATTCTCCACAACCTTCTCTCTCAAAAAGTGATACCTGATAGATATATGCTTTTTCCTTTAATGCATCACTAGATTCTTTAAAAAAAAAATTGATTGGTTAAGCAGGGAAAGGGCCCTAACCTGAATATTAGTACATCATGAAAAGAAAAATAGGTGGTAAGAAACAACAAAAATAGGAAGCCCACCAAACTTCCCCCCTCCCACAAAAAAATGCTTAACCAATTCCCATACAATTAAATATAGCAGTTCTATCATAGTAATCAAAATACCTTAACCTATCATCAGTAGCATCCTTCCCTATCCATCTAAAATACCTATTAGCACCTATCATAGAGTCCCTACTTAAAATATAAACAACATTATAGATATTTAAGTTCTAGCACCGACGACCATAACCAGTAATAACAGTCCTAAAAAACATAGCTAGAATAACCATTATAACAAAAAGAAAAAATAACACAATGAAGCAACCATGTTACGCTTCCTCGATTAGCTTCCATGCATTTATCAAGTCTTCAACAATGTTGTTCACTATTTCCTTCAACTCCATCTTGCCAGCCAGATCCGTGCTCTCACCTGCTGCATATTTCCTTTGCTATTTTTTGATCTTTCCCATGCCAAAAACAATAGCCATTACAACCTTCTTCTTTGAAATGTTAATTGCACTTGTATTATCATAGAATATAGAAATGGGATCATCATACATTACTTTGATATCTTTCAATATTGATTTCATCCATAAAACTTGTGTACAACAAGACACAGTAGCAATATACTCAACAGTAGATAAAGAAACTAAATCTTTCTTTTTACTCAACCATGACACCAATCTACAACCAAGAAAGAATGCACCACCACTTGTAATTTTTCTATCATCAACACAACCTACCCAATCTACATCTATATAGGAACTTAGTGTAAATTCAGTAACCCTAGGATACCACAAGCCATAATCTGGAGTACCATTCAAATACTTGAATATCCTCTTAACAAGAACAACATGTGTTTCTCTAGGATCTTCTTGAAATCTATCCACGAGACAAATTGCATGCATGATATCCAGTCTAGTAGTAGTCAAATACAATAATCATCCAATCATAGATCTGTACTTACTTTGATTAGCCTTAGGTGAATCATCATCCTTGCTCAATTTGAATCCAGTCACCATAGGAGTGCATACTAGTTTGGAGCCATCCATTCCAAACTTCTTCAACATATCTCTTACATATTTTGACCGGAAATAAAAATCCCTTTATTTATTTGATTAATTTGCAACCCAAGAAAGAAGTTCGTCTCACCAAACATAGACATCTCAAATTATTTTTGTATCTCTTCAACAAACATCTTGCACATTGTTTCATTTCCTCCAAAGATAATATCATCAACATATACAACTACTATCAAGATCTTGTCATTTTCAATTTTAAAATACAAATTACTATCTGTTGTACCTCTATTGAATCCTTGTTAAATCTAATATATGTCCAACCTTGCATACTAAGCTCTAGAAGCTTGATTTAATCCATATAAATCCTTCTTCAATCTACAGACCATATCTGGTTGATTTGACAACTAAAATTCTTTTGGTTGTTCCATGTACACTTCTTCCAATTCACCATTTAAGAATGTAGACTTAACATCCATCTAATAAATTTTAAAATCTTTATGAGCAACAAATTCTAAGAACATTCTAATAGCTTCTGTATACACATAAAAATGGTCACATTATAATAAGTATGGTAATTAATTAAATACAAGTTATTTAATTAATCTCTAATTCAATCTACATATAAATAAATTTAATTATTTATTTATATTGTTCATTTTCTAATTCTTCTATTCTAATTAAATAAAAAAATTTATTTAATTATTATCACTTTTCCATTTCTTCTTAATTAATTAAATAAATTTTACAATTTAGTTAATTTAATTATCACATTGCTTTATTTTGAATAAAGTAAATATTCTTCTTTTTCCAAATCATAAAATCATCTTTAAATCTTCTAAAAAGTCATCTCATATTTAATTAGAAACTTCTTATCCATATTCCACACATAATTAAATATTTTTCAATATTTAATTAGAAGCTTCCAAATCCACATGTCACATGAAATTAAATAATTTTATTATTTAATTGTTGAATTATCTTCAACCACCAAAACTAACTCATAACTAAACTTGACAAATGACAAGTTTCCTCTATTCTTGAGTGAAATGTTTTTTGTGGGAAGGAAACATCTTCCTTCTTTTTCTCTAGCTTCTATCTTTCTCTCCAACTTCTCCATCTCTCACCATTCATCTTGCTAGACCGAATCTCAATTGTTGATCTTTGCCAACTAAGCTTTTTCTTTCGAAAATCTATAAATAAGACCTCTTGGCTCTGAAAATATTGGAATTTTTTTTGCATAGCATGAGCATTATAGTTGAATAATCAATCATTTAGCATCTTAATATCTCTGATTTCATAATGATAGCATAGCATCTTAGCTTTCATTATCTTAGCATAAATAATCATGGTAGAATAGCTTGAATAATTTGTTCTTAGTTTCATTATCTCATATCATTTAGCATAAAAATGCATTTTGCATATCATCTCATTCTTGTCATTCTGTTGAGCTTCTGCTTACACAATCTGAGAGCAAGCAGCTTAAAAATTAATCCTTGGAGATAGAGGACAATGAAACGGTTTTGAATAATCTATTGGGTTTGAAGTTTGTTTAGCTTTAAATTAGATTCTTTGATATATTGTTTTATTTTTGTGTTGTTTAACTTATTTGTTGTTTCCACATATTCATACACACATTTTTGGCACCCACCATGGCGATTTTCCTCGTATTTAATATTTTATTGCAAGTTGTCTAGCAGGTCATGGTTGGAGATGTGGATTAGAAAATACAACACCTGTTCTAGCATATTTTAAGACTATTCCAGCACATCTTATTGGTTCTACAATGCATTTGAATATTATTCTAGCACATCAGACTGATTTTATAGCACATTTGACTGATTCTATAGCGCATTTGACTGATTCTATAGCACATTTGACAGCTTTTGTAGCGCATATGACCTCTGTTCTAGCACATTTCACTATTTCTATAGCGCATATGACCTTTGTTCTAACACATTTGTATTTTGTCTAATTTGTTGTCTGGATCCGACACGACCGTGACTAGTGGTTTTATTGTTGTTTTTGGATTAAAATGAACCAATCCTAGGGTAGCCATCTGAATTAAAATATACCAATCCTAGGGTAGTCATCATACATTTCTATCTTGGTTAAAATAAACATCATGTCTTTCGTGAAGCAATATCTTCACATAGAATAGCAAATCGTCATTTGGATTTTAAAAATGAACATTGTTTGTTGTGATTGGACGATGATAGGCCTATGCTCTCCCCTTAAATGGGTGATCAAAATGGCAAACTCATCTTTTAATTTCATGCACTTTATAATTTGTTAAAACCTTTAGTAGGATTTCTCTTGTGGGAAAAAGTACTCACCCAAGAGGAACGACCTAAGTGGGAATGCCTAAAGCCAAGGATTTTAACCCAGTATAATCAAAAGCGAGTTGTTGATGAAAATCCACTCGATAGTAGTGTGCAAGATAACCATCCCCAAATCCTTTATTCTAAAGGTTGGGATGTCTCTTGAGGGAGTTTATCATTTCCCACACTGAACGAAAACCCTTATTACGAACCTTAGTGTAGAAGCTAACCGAGTCAATTTCCAAACATTATAATACTCATAGTGCAAGGGGAGGGAAGAATCCACCCCCAAGATACTCACCATATAATTTCCAAGGATAGTTTGCTCAAGGGATTAAGAAATCTAATTTTGAGTACACGCTTGGAAAAAAACAAAAATATGGGTGCCCTTTAGGGGCTGACATGGTTGTGTGAGTTGACGCAATTTTAAGATGTGGACTGTGATGATTATAATGACCTTTTTGACTATTAAGAGTGAGTATACTTGAAGTGTTTGTTTTGTTCAAATACCCATGGCAATTTTAGAGAACATACACTTATTGTTTAGATTCTAGGAGTTAAAAACAACTATTTTACAACTGCTTGCTATGTTTTTAAAACATTAATTTAGATAAGATCGTCCAAAAAACACAAGGATTTGACAAATCAAACTGTGACATTTATGTTAAGGGATTGGAAATCAACAACATTTGTCAAGAAATCCTTCCTAAAAGAATTAAGAAACCAAAGAAGCAACTTAGTTACAAGAAACTTTTGAAAATGAGATGCTTCTTGTACCAAATTAGGAAGGTCTTGTTTGACTATCAGACTTTCATCTATAGATATCATGACTTTGATAGAGGATTTAGTCATGATTTTTCTTTAGAGCCTTTATATTCACAAGCTTATTATCAATGAAGAGCTCTTTCACAAAGGCATAATCATAGTCAACCCATTCATCATTCTTACATTCCACAACCAACAATACAATACTCCAACCGTCCAAATCAGTTGCTACAATAGAGAAAAACTTGGAAACATTAGGATTTTTGCAAAACTTTCATTTAAAAAAAAAACTAAGATCAAAACATCTTAAAGTGCATCAATTTCTGATTTTTAGTTTAATTTCCATAACAAGATCTATCATCCTTCATCCAAGGAAAAAACACTAAAAATTAGAAATTCCTTAGTCATATCAATAGGATCCATCATCCTATATTTCTAAGGCATCAATTATCCAAACAAATTGCACTCCCATTTGTGATCTAAGTTTAGTAAAACTTTGATACAAGCATATGCCTATTTTTACAAAGTCCTGAAAACAAAGAGAAGAAGATGAAAGAGATAACCCACTTTGCAACATGTCTGATAGGGAAGAAATTCCTTTTCATAGGCTTCATACACATGGAAATAGTTCAAATGATGAAATAACCGATGAAATTCTTAAAGAAGTTGAGCAAGATCCACATTTTCACATAGCTATGGATAATATCTTAGAGTGAAATAAAGAAAGATACATTATTTTATTGGTAAACCCAGGTGCCAAATTTCCCTCTGACTATGATACAGAGAAAATCAAAGAAGATCCTAAAAATAACAAAACTTCCTTAAAATATCTTAGTGCTCTTACCCAACAAATAAGAGAACTAAAAGGGAAAATCAAGGAAATGCAAGGGGGCACAATAAAGAAGTATTCTTTGGAGGATATTGTCCATACTCATTTGATAGAAATCTCACATGATCCCATTTCCAAAGCATTGTGAAATTCCAAAATTTGATAGAGACAATGGGAAAATAGATCCTATCAACCATGTGAGGGAATTTAGAAACATGAGCCTTGAATTTGCGCACGAGGACACATACTTGATGAGATTGTTTCCACGAAGTTTGGGTGGGCAATCCATGGAATGGATTTCTAAAATTACTCCACCCATAAAGACATTTGAGGAGTTTATCAACAAATTTATATCCCAATACTCCTACAACATTCAACATCAAATAACTATGCTTGATCTATGCAAAGAAAAGCAAAAGACTGGAGAACCCTTCATCACATTATTACAAAGATGGAGAAGATTATTCGCACGATATTCCCGTCCACTTCATGAAAAGGAAAAGATGGATATCTTTATTGATATTCTTAATCAAGATATGAGTTATAGGCTCAACCTTAATTGTCCTCCACATTTTGAGAAGTTGATTGAGAATGCAATCACTATTGAAGGAACCTTAGTCAAGAGAGGAGTGATAAAACTTGACAGAGATAGTCCAAATTTGTACAATCATAACAACAACAATGACAAATCAAGATTTTAGACTAGAAACAAGAATGTTGTCATTGATGGTGTGGTAGATGCAAACAATGTGAAAGGAAAACCATCCATCTTCAATCTATCAGGTACTCCATGCAATAACACCAATCAAGGAAATAGAAACACCAATCAAGGAAGTATGACCAATTAGAAAAATGGAAATAATTGTGGTAACTTCAACAATAATCTTGGAAACACTCAAAATGAAAATCCGCCCAAGTCACAATTCTTTTCAAATCGACGGAGTTTCTCATTTGGGCCAATCTCTTGAGTCATCTTTCAAAGATCTTATGGATAAGAAGGTCATCACGTTACCACCTTAAATATATTATGAACCACGAGTCAAACCACCATCATGGAACAAGTCCTATTATTGTGACTACCATAGATGCAAGGGACATAGGATAAATAATTGTCAAGGATTAAAAAATTTAGTTCAAGATTTGATAGAAAGGGACATCATAACAGTCGAGGAACATCATGCCAATGAAGATCATCAAGCATTTAAGGACCCTCTTCCAAACTATTAGAAAGGTGAATCTTCAAGTGACAAAGGCAAAAATGTAAACCATGTCTATGATAGCACAATCAACCACATTTACATGGATGACCAGCAGGTTAATGTTATCAAGGTAAAGGAAAAGAAAGAATATCAACAAGTCAATATGACAACAAGGGGACAAGCTAAAGTTTTCTTAAAAGGTAGCTCATCCAAAATAACTGTCCCTCCCCCAATTCAATATAATTTAGTCAACCAATTATAGAAAACATCGGCCCAAATCTCTATCTTAGAACTTCTCAAGGTATCCTTAGCACACAAGAAAATTTTGGAGAAGGCTCTCATTGACATAACTGTATCCACCAATTTAGATATTAACAAGTTTCAAGCCATGGTGGGACACTTGTCCTCACCCACTTCCCTATCATTTTCCGAAAAAGAGGATGCCTCCATGTCTCATCCACACAATTCCTCACTTTATCTAGAAGTCATGGTCAATAAAACCCAAATTAGGCGTGTCTTAATAGATGGAGGAGCTAGCTTGAATATTTGTACTTTAAAGTTGGTCCTTGCCTTAGGATTTTCTAAAGATTCTATTGATCCAAGAAGGAAGATAACAATTAAAGCATGTGATGATGAAGAGTGAGCTTCCAAGGGCCTTATCATGTTTCCTATAAAAGTGGGATCTACGGTAAAGAATACTTTGTAGCAAGTTTTGGATCGAGACCTTTCTTACAACATAATTTTGGGTCATCCTTAGATCCATGAGATGCAAGAAGTACCGTCAATGTACCATCAATGTCTCAAATTTACCTATGACACACAAGAGATAACTATACCAATAGATCACAATACCAACCAATTTTTTTCTAATCTTAGAGCAACCCAAGACACTTTTGTACCACATAAAAGAGAAGCTCTTGTTGTTTCCCCTTCAAATCATAATGATCAATCAAAAGAGATGATAAGGAAATTTGGCAAAAAATTGCAATTGAAGGACAAAGGGGTGGGAGAATATTATTTATGTCTCTCTAACTTACCTATCTCTCCAAGATCATATGGCCAGCCCACAAAATCCAAACAATAAGTTGTTGCAGCCTCCACATCATGAGCACAATCTTCAACACCCATCACAATGCTTGATGAAATTTTTATCAAAGCTAATACTCAAGAAGATTAGGCCAAATATATAGACATTCTCAAGTGGCTATATAAGGATGAAGATGAATCTGTTCAACATATCAAATTACCTACAAAACAATAGGGTAAAGGCTATACTATAATGCAAAGGATGGGCTATGAAGGAACTAGTCCCATAGGTAAAAGAAAGGAGAGAATTTTAGAACCCATTCAACCTATAATAACACATCCAAAGGATAAAATAGGACTTGGGTATGGTGAAGATTCAAAATAAGCCGCTTTAAAGAAAACTCATGAAGAAGCTACTTTAAAGAAATCCCATGAAGAGATAGCTTTAAAAATTCTTAGATTACAAGTCAACTCCGACACTGATTCAAATGAATATGAATGGGATACAATTTATGATGATGAATTTTGGAGAGATAAAAAGGTTGATGTCATACAAAAATATACACCCATACTTACACAAGGAGAAAGTTCAAGGACTCAACCACTTTACTATGTACTTCAAGATGACCATGACTCGAGTGAGAACGATTCAATTCAAAATGAGATTGATAATCGATAGGAGGATACCATCATATAACTTCCTTATAGAAAGAACGTTAACCATGTCATGACCTTAACGACCCTTGACCTCACTCAACCAGACAATCCTTTGCCTTTAATCCATCCTGAGCTTATTGATGGGGATCAAACTGAACCTATTAATATCCCTATATTATAAGATGATGAAGTCATGGTAAATTTCCTTTTCTCTTCCAATCCTAAAATAGGTTCCACTAGAGAATCTCATAATAGAGTTTTTGATCAAGAGAGTACCAAGTTTCTTAGCTACAAAATCAATAAAATAAAAGATTGATCTAACGGTGAAAACCAAAAAATGACAGTGTTAGATCATGAAAAGGGAAAAATAAAGAGTGTATCCGACAGTGAAAACCTTTCAAAGGAACTAAAGGATGAGAAAATTGACACTCTCCTAGAAAAATACCAAGAGAGATCTTCCATTTTGATCGAGCCAACAGAAGAAATCAACATAGACATTGCATAATAGCCTAAGATCCTACAACTTGCTGCTTCATTAACAACACAAAATTCTTGAAAGCCAATCAAATTAATTTTCCTTGGTCATATGAAGATATGCATGGATTGGATCCTAATCTCATCATGCATCATTTGTCTATAATTCTAGGGGAAAATCCAGTAAAGCAAAAAATTAGAAAGATGAATTCGCATGTCGCATTGTTGGTCAAAGAGGAATTAAAGAAACTATTGGATGTAGGGTTCATTTGGTCCATTGACTATGCAAAATGGATCTCTAAAATTGTACCAGTATCAAAACCATATGGGCATATTAGAATCTATACAGATTTTTGGGATCTGAATAAAGCATGTCTGAAAGATGATTTTCCTCTACCTAGCATTGACACAATTGTGGACCTGATAGCTGGACATGTCATGTATTCACTTATGGATGGATTCTCAGGATATAATCAAATCAATATCACACTCGAGGATCAAGACAAGACTTCTTTCACATGTCCCTGTGGTACCTATTGTTAGAATGTGATGCCATTTGGACTAAAAAATGTAGGTGCAACCTATCAACGAGCAATGACCACTATCTTTCATGACATGATGCACACTTTCATGGAAAATTATATGGATTATTTGTTAGCAAAATATTACACAAGAGAGGGACATATGGAGATATTATCTAAAATATTTGTCAAATTGGAGAAATTCAAGGTTAGACTTAATCCAAAGAAATGTCTTTGGGGTTAAATCTAGAAAGCTCTTAGGATATATTGTTTCAGAAAAGGGAATGAAGGTAGATCCATAAAAAGTTAAAGCCATCATGGAGATGCCACCATCAAGAAATATTAGTCAGCTTTGATCATTGTAAGGATGACTGTAATCTATCAGAAGGTTCATCGCCCAACTAGCAAACAAGAGTTTGCCTTTCACACATCTCTTTCACAAAAAAAATCCTTTAAAATGGGAAGAAAAGTGTGAAGCAACATTCAATCAAATCAAGCAATATATGATGAGTCCACCAGTTCTGGTTCCACCAGTTTCAGGAGAGCCGCTCATAATTTACATTTTAGCCACATAGGTATCCTTGGGGGCATTGTTGGCACATGAGGATAGAACATGAAAAGAGCGAGTTGTATACTACATCAATGAGACCTTGACAAGTCATGAGCTTAACTACCCTTTTATTGAAAAGGCTTGTTTAGCAGTAGTGTTTTCTTCCCAAAAGTTGCGGCACTATATGTTATCACACACAGTTAAACTTGTGGCCAAAATTGATCCATTAAAGTACCTCTTGAGCAAAGCTACCTTAAGGGGAAGGCTAACCGAATGGGTAATGATCTTAAGTGAGTTTTATATCCACTATGTAGATAGAAAATCCATCAAAGGACAAGTTATAGTAGATCAATTGGATGAAGCACCCTTACAAATAGATCATCCAATGCATATTGAATTTCTCGATGCAGATGTTTTCAAAGCAACAATAAAGAAGTCATGGACACTATATTTTGATGGATCCTATACACAACATCGCTCAGGAGAGGAATTCTATTTGTCACACCTCATGGAAATACTATTCCAAAATATTATCGATTAATGTTTCCTTGCACCAATAACATAGCCGAATATGAAGCATTGCTTATTGGAATGAGCGTAGCATTGGAATGGAGGATCACAGAGCTGCAAGTATTTGGTGATTCACAACTTATCATTAACCATTTAAATGATGATTATTAGAACAAGGGTGAAAATTTGATGCCTTATAAGAACATGGTTGATGATTTTAAGAAATATTTTGTTGAAATCAAGTTCACACATACTTCGAGAATTGACAAAAAAGCTATAGACGCCATGGCTACAATTACTTTGCTACTACAACTATCAGAAGAAAAAAAACTTGATATGAACTCCTAGTGGAACAATTGTTTACCCCCGCATATGATAATCCTGAGACCCACATTATCTATCATCTAGTTGGTTTTGATTCCCCTTTATATGGCAAGATCTATACCTACTTGTGAGATAATAACTTACCCCCAAATTTGTCCTAGAATCAAAAGAGAAACTTTATACACCAATCTTCCCGATATACCTTAATCGCTAACACCCTTTACTGATGTGGTCTTGATGGTACACTTCTTAGATGCCTTGAATGTGATGAATCCAAAAAATCCTTACATGAAGTTCATGGTGGTATTTGTGGAACTCATTCAAGTGGATTGACCTTAGCTAAGAAACTTGTCTAAATGGGTTATTATTGGCCAACTATGGAAAGGGAATCCTTCACCTTTGTAAAGAAATGTCCATAATGTGAGATACATGGAAACCTCATCCATGCTCTTGCTCAAGAGTTGCAGCCTTTCACGACAACATGGCCCTTTTCTTAGTGGGGACTAGAACTAGTTGGAAAAATTCATCCTTCTTCATCAAATGGACACAATTTTATAATCACAGCTACTGAATATTTTACCAAATGGATTGAAGTTGTTTCTTTGACAACAGTAACCGGCAAGAAAATTACATCTCTTATCTTGAATTATATCATATGTCAGTATGGCATTCCCAGCTCCATTATCACTGATAATGTGGGAGACCTTTTGAGAATCAAGATGTTGACAATTTTTTTGAAAGATTCCATATCCAACATAGGTTCTCTACACCCTATTATCCATAGGGAAATGGCCAAGCAGAGGTTTTGAATAAACAATCCTAAAAATCCTGAAGAAGATAGTAAATGATGTCGGTCGTGATTGGCATGTTCGATTGAATCCAACTTTGTGGGCCTATAGAACTAGAACTTCTACACCAATAGGAGCTACCCCATATGCCTTGGTATATGGAGCAAAAGAAATCTTTCCATTAGAAGTTGAAATACCCTCCCTTTGAGTCTCACTGAAGGGACTCGTAACTGATGAAAACTACATAATTTCTCGACTGTAAGAACTGGAATTGTTAGACGAGAGACGACAATGTGCAGCTGATCACTTGAAGGGTTATCAACAAGTCATGTCTCGTAGCTACATCACAGAGTCAAAACATGAAAATTTCAAGTAGGTGACTTGGTTCTTAAGGAAAACCCCCGCAATCAACAAGATAGGGAGAATAAAGGAAAGTCTGAACCAAATTGGGTTGGTCCATTTGTCATCGTTGCAGTATATGGTTCTGGAGCCTATCAACTATCTACACCTGAAGGGGACCTATTTGAAGATCCAATCAATAACATTCATCTTAATAATTTGTATGTCTGAACAAAAAAACATAAAAATCTTGAAAAAAATACAAAAACAGCATAAAAAGTCTTGAAAAATACAAAAACAACATAAAAAGTCCTAAAGAAAATACAAAAAAAAAATCCATAAAAATCAGAAAAAGTCTTGAAGAAATCCATACAAATCAGAAAATGTCCTAGAAAAAAGGTCGCCCGATGAAAACCTGGCAAACAGGCATCTTAGTGACAACAAAAAAATCAAAAGATCAAAAATGCAAAATAAAATAAAAAATAAAAATAAATAAATACAAAAAAAGAAGTGAAAAATCAAAAAAATCATTTCCTTGATGAATACCTGGAAAATAGGCATCTTGGTAGCAACAAAAAAATCTGAAAAAGTGTAATAAAAACAAATAGTGAAAACCTGACAATCAGGCACTATTTGTGTACATGTTCGCTCTTCCATCTATTATTTCATGTCCTTTTTCATATTAGCATGACCATCCTATTAGCATCATATATATCCATCATTTGTGCATCATGGAGGAAATCATGTTTCATCATGGTTTGGTGAACGTTGTACATATCCATAATAATCGGTTGTGTCTAACTGGGAGCAAAATAAAGACTCAACAGTGGCAATTGACTTTTGAGTGATCACTACAGGAAAATTATTGTACAGCGAACGCATTAGACAAAAACCAAAACACAATGATAAGGTAACACTTGGCAATCGATCATACATGATCAAAACACCCATCAACAAGCATAACATTTTTTTCAAATCAAAGTGGATGATCTAATCTGAATAATGATTGAAATACTTTGAGCAAAGGTTGAATTGTTGTTTTATGGATTTCTGTTATTGTACCTCTAGAGCAACTCAATGATGTCGTAGACTAGAGAAGTAAGGAAGAAGTATGATTTTTCTTTGTCTATTGTCTATGAGTTGATCATTATTACTATGCAAATTTATCGTGGGACATGCTCTACAACGTATCATTGATGACATTTCAGAATTTTCATAGGAAAAAGGTTAACTCTTGTTTGTTTATGCAAGCAATACTCAGGTAATCTCGGTTTAATTATACCTAGATTCTTGTATTACCTTGCTATATCAAAAATCATGAAAGTTGTACTCAGGTCACCATCGGCACAAGTATCCCCTTTGATGCTTGTACTAACTTCCAACATTTTAAAAGTTCAATGATGATAAACAAGAATAAAATAGCTCTCAGAATGACAAATCTGCATGGTTAATATAGATTGCATTCATGTTAGTTCTGCATCTGCATTATAGATTTTCCAACATTGGCAAAGCATCAAAGACAACATATCTCTCTAACAAAGGAGTACATTTGACATTACAAAAACCAACATTATCCATTTCAGTTACATTATCATTTTCATATCATTCATCCATTATCGTTTTCATATCATTCATCCATTATCATTTTCATATCATTCATTTTCATTTTCATTCATTATCATACCTACTCATTTTCATTCATTATCATTTCCTTCATTTTTATTTTCATTTTCATTCACTTTCAAATCATTCTTTATCATTTTTTTCATCATTTTCATATCATTCATCCATTTCAGTTGCATTATCATTTCATATTATTCATCCATTTCAGTTGCATTATCATTCCATATCATTCATCCATTTCAGTATCATTATCATTTTCATATCATTCATCCATTATTATTTTTCATATCATTCATTCATTTCAGTTACATTATCATTTCATCTCATTCATTCACTTAAATTGTATTCCCATTTTCATATTAGACATTAAAAGTGTGTTATCATTTTCATATCATCCATACATTTAGAGACATAATCATTTTCCATCACATTATCATTTTTACATCATATCATCATTACATCCATTTACAAAGCATTTAGAAATTATTATCACATCACATCATCATCATACATCCATGCATTTGAGTATATATGTAAGCATCATAAAAATACAAAAATACACATCACATTCCATATCATTTGCATCCATCTCATATAGCATTACAACATCATTCACATAACATAAACACATCATAATCATTACATAAAACATCACAATAGAAAGTAAATGCATGCATCATACATACATCCATCCCAAATACATCCATCATAGAATAAAATAGACACATGCATAGATCAACAATATCCACTGCATCTCATAATATCAAAACTCAATGTCAAATGTACAAGGATATCGAAACAAGGAGAGATAAAATAGCATAATATGACAAAAATGAATGTGTATACAAAGATCATCAAATATACAACATCAAAAGAGATCATGGAACTATGAGGTACTCCCCTAGGACTCGCTGGACTCGCAAGACCTCCTACACTTGAAGTACCTACACCTATAGCACTTGTAACAATATTTGGACCTAGATCTCTATGGGGTGGATGCGTCACACCCCTGCTAGTAGTCTGAGAGTGGCTATGACCAGATCGTGACTGTGCATAACTCACTCTCTGCTCTGTGAGAATAACCTTAGGGTATCAGCCACAATAATACTCGGCCTCTCTAGCAACCCATGTAACCTCTGCCATCATCGCACCCATGGAGATTCCCTCGGCTACTCTCTGTAATCTCTTAGATAAAGCCACTGCCTGCTCACCATACTATCTGGCTGCATCCCTCTCAGCTGTCATTGTAGTCACCTGTGCCTATAACTGTTGTATAGTGGCATGTGCATGTGTTAGCTGACCCTGTAGGCTTTGTACTATCGACTGTAGGGTGGCTATTTATCCCTGATCTGATGGACCTCCTGTGTCAGTCCCCCTGCCTACAACGAAATGTCTCCTCTATGATATTTGTATTGCTGTTGGGGTAGCCCTACCACCATCACCTCCATCATCATCATCATCATCATCATCATCATCATCGCTATCCTTATCATCCTCCTCACTCCCACTCTCCTCCATCTCCTCTCTCCTTCACCTCTGCCCGGGTCTCTATGCTCTACCCCCATCCAGTGGTACAAAAGGCTCCTCGAGACTGGTAAGTCGTGGTATTGGATGTGTTGTATAATACAACACATAATCATCTATCATACCCCCATCAAGAATATTTTCTCTGTAATCCCACATCTATGCACCCAAGGAAGTGAACTCTGCAACAACTGCATCAAATGAAAGTCGGGGTCCCCACACTGAAATCTCCTTCTGACGATGAGCGTAAATAACTGAACCCTAGGTCATCTCCTATATCCGACCATACTGTCTAAGCACCCGAATCAGCAGAAATCTCTCGATAATGTATGGGTTGTGGCCAATCAAGTATCACGAAATAAACACATGTGACATCTCTTTGGCATCCTTCGACCATTGCTCACAATCTAAGTATGGATGCCATGTAACTGTATCTAAATCATCAAGTACTCACTGCCAGTAGTCTAATTTTCCAAACCTATCCTGGACAACAACACTTGCATATGCAAATATGTATGGCCACCCAACTGGAAATTGTCTATCTACCACAGGACGTGTAACTGCTATATGTTCCCATGCCTAGACCTCAAGCAAGAAACATCCAACAACCATACTCCTCCCTCTACAATACACTATTTGATGTAGCTCATGGTATAAATGAGCAAGCATGCATGATCCCCAGGCATATCGTGTACCCTGCATAACCATACTTTCAAGTACTCGACCCCATCCAATAGCCAGTCCCTTCAACCTACAGTTGGGACATAAGAATCCACCAATGAATCTTGCTAGTATGCAAGGAAATGGAGTGTACATCTCAGCCATCTCAGCCCTTGGAATCTCATATCCGATGATATGGTCATCTGTAAAAACTCTCCTCAAGGCATCAATTCCCCCCTTTTCTCTGGTGTCATATGTCATGATCTCTCCCACCACTGGAATTTGCATAATCTTATAAAAATCCTCAGGAGTAATCGTCATCTCTCCCGTTGCTAGGTGAAAGGTTTTTGTATCACTGTGCCACCTCTCGGCGAGCGTAGTCAACAAACCACTGTTGAGATGCATGTCTAGCATCTCAAGCAATGAAGTCAACCCACAAGAATCAATGACATCTCAGTCTACTTGAACAAGAAGTGGAATCAAGCTCCAAGTCTTTGGGAATTTCTCTTGTGCCTGAAGAATCACTAATCTCTCCTATCCATTCGAAACATATCAAATCAATGTTTGTGATCAAATCAATCAAATCACTCAGAGAAATCAATCAAATCAATCTATCTTACTATTTGTTTCTCATCAATCATGAGGACAAATTTATCAGTTATCTTATTATTTGTTTTTCACTCATGAAAGAAAATTTATTAGTTATCTTACTATTTGTTTCTCATCAATCAGGAGGACAAATTTATCTATCTTACTATTTGTTTCTCATCAATCATGAGGAAAATTTTATCTATCTTACTATTTGTTTTTCATCAATCATGAAAGCAAATTTATCAAATATTACTATTTTTTTTCTCATACATCATGAGGAAAAAATTATCAATTAT
>CM021101.1:424806929-424859456 GCA_007115665.2 Sequoiadendron giganteum | reverse complement strand
GGCATAATCACCAATGGGGACACCCACTAGCTATCTGAAATGGGGTAGATAAATCCTACATCTAGCAATTTTTGTAGTTACCCTTTTACAATTTCTCTCAATGTAGGGTTAAGTCTTCTTTGTGGTTGCCTCACTAGTGTACAATCATCTCTTATGTATATCCTATGAGTGCAAATATTATGATCCAATCCCTTCATATCATGATAGTCCCATGCAAATGCATTTTGGTGGGCCCTTAGTAAGTTTGCGAATGACAACTGTTGTTCTTCACTCAGTTTACTGTTGATATTCAGATATTTCCCTTCTGACACTTGCACCCTACCATAGTTGCTTCACTAATGCTTGGTACCTTGATTTAATGTGGTAGAAATGCATGAAACATACCTATTGCTATAGGAAGTTCGGTTGCAGGAAGAACGTCTACAGGATGAGTGATTGTAAGATGAGCGGTTGTAGGACGAGCGTGCAGGAGTGTCCTCACTATATCCATAGAATCAGATACATGAGAGGATGATGCTTCCTCTACCTCATAATGGTTATAAATTATGTTAGACAGTACTTCATCTTCATCTTGAAGCTGCAAGAAAGGACTTCTGCCTAACATCATAAGTTGTGCCACAAAATTAACTTCCTTGGCCTCTTCACCAACATGTGGCCATACCGAATCATCCTTATCATGGGGTGGATGAGCAAGAGGGTAGAGAATAATCTTTTTGGTGCTCTTCCCATATAAAATGTTCATGTATCTTGTCCAACATGCAATATAAGAATCTTTTGTTGCCAACCATGGTCTTCCAAGAATAATGGGGTACCCACCTAGTGTGGATTTAGGAGAAAGAATCATAAAATATGTTGGGTACTCCCAGGTCTAGAGTTACCACTAGATATTCCACTATACCATTAGGATTAATAGTAGAACTATCAACAAGTTAGAGGACAATAGGAGTAGGTCTCATGCATGCAATATTTGTTGGAGGATGTCCTTAGTCATCATATTTATTATTGCTCCCAAATCAATCAGATCATTCTTTATTTGCATCCCATTTATAACAACTCCTACCATAGGACTCCCTGGGTCATTATACTTGGGAACAGTCACTTTCCCAAGCATGATGTCAGCAAGTTGTCCCACCACATGAACTATAATGGGGTCTTTCTTCTTCCTACTTGGCTTCTTAAGGAATGCTTCCTTGATTGCTTTGCCATATATGGGAACATCTTTTATGGCCTAAAATAGAGGTATTTGGACACATATATGCTTCAACTGATGTAATATGTTAAAAGTTGTGTCCTTTTCTTCCTTTTGTTCCATAGTTTCCAACCTCTAGAGAAATGGTGGTTCTGGCTCAATCTACTTGACTAGGATTGGTTCAATATTTTTAGGTACGTTTGGCTAAACAGGGACATTCAGAGGCTCCTCCTCTTCCACAGGAATCTCATTGATAATAGGTGTGAAAGGAGTTGGTAAAGTATTTCCTAAATGCAAACGGATGTCACTTACACTCACAACATATGCAGGGAATTGATTTGGATCAACAAAGTATACTGTTTGTTGCTTTGGTTTATTATTTTAGTTAGGTGTGGGATGAGCTGGTAGTTGAGTAGGTTTAGGTGAATTTGAACCTGGATTAGTAGGAGGATGCATTATAGAAAGTTTTTGGGGCTAAGAAAGTGGCTGCATGTAATTGGTTGTATGGTTTGGCCATTGTTGTCCTCCCCTCCATTGAGATGTTTGCTTCTAGTTCCCTAGGGGTTGCTGCCAATTTCCCTGAGGTTTCTACCATTGGGGTGGAGATTTTTTGTGATTGGTCCAAGAATTTGGAGGGTTATTCCAAGGTTGTGGTGGATATCCTCCATAATTGTATGGATATGGGGGTTTCCATTGATTACTAGATGAATAAGAATTGAAATATGGCCCAGCAAAAGATAGTGGATTTGGTGGCATACCCTATCTTGGATCCCATGGCCTCCTTTGTGAAACATAGTAGAATTGATCATCATCACCCTATATTGGTTTGAACTCAGGTGTCATCTACTTGTTGTCAATATTAAATATCATCTTGCATCTATAGTCCTTCTTTTTTTTGCAATGAGGGCAATATTCGGCCAACATTGCCTCTGCCTCCTCCTATTTGTTTTTGGCTTGAGGTGAATCCAGTTGAGTAGTCAGATTGTTTATAATGTCTTGCTTGAATTCTTCTAGTAAGTGAGTAATCTCCATCCTTGAAACTCCACTGGTAGATGACTTACCCATAGAGGATTGGTAAGACCTCCCTTTCTTTGCAGATGCCCTAGAATAGTTTTGGCATATCTTCTTGATATCCTCCCAAGGAAATTGGGTGATATATCCTCCTCCCATCAGGTCCAAGGCATCTGTACAATTGTCATTAATTCATCTCAAGAAAAGAAACTTCTGTGATTCTTCATTGAGTGTATGGTGTGGAGATTTTTTTAGGAAAAATAGAAACCTTGAAATGTAATCTTCCAAGCTCTCATCCTCCTTTTTTTGCATTCTAAAGATGCCATCTCCTCTCATGCCATTGCCTTTGCAATACCATTTGTATTTCTCAAGTAACTTTGTCTTCATGTCCTCCCAAGTCTCCACAATATCTTTTCCTAGGCTCATGAACCATCTTAATGCAACTTCTTTCAAAGTGGTAGGGAATAACTTAAGCCTATGGGCATCAGTGGTATAGTCATAACTCCTGCAGGGTATATCAAACTAAAACAAGAATGTATCAGGATATTCTATGACAAGTCCATAGAACTTAGGAAGGACTGAAGTAGGGATATTTTTGAGGTTGTCTAATTTATTCTGATGAGCAATGGGGAAAGGAAAAGCTAGTTGGTTAGGTCTATTAGGTCTATTTCCATTTGCATCACCCATGTCTACCTGGTGAAGTTCCAAAGCAAAGGGGCCTTCGATCAGATTATGATCTTCAAAGGAAACTTTAGAACTGGTCAGATCCAGAAATGTATCAGCAAAGGGGTGCGACTCTTCTTATTCTTTGTTCCTTGGTAGGTTCTAGTTCTCAACTAGCTAGAATAGATCAATATTGTTAGGAAGGAATATCCCATGAGCATCTCTCCTCCTCCCTCTATGCATATGGTATCAACTCACTATGAGCCAGCTCACACAAAGAATTGGCAAAAAAATAGGGGGATCATAACTCTAAACGAGGGGTGCACTAAGAAAAAACTTCCAGAAACACTACAACAAGAAAAACTATCAATGACTCCAAAGAACTTCCTAGTTTCACACCATCCCCGACAACGGTACCAAAAATGTCGGCCTCCTACAATAATTTTAACAACTAAGACCTTGTGGTTGTGATTCATAGATTGACATCTAACCTGAATATCTATTTCAATCATCATGAAGGTGCATTTAAATTTTCAACCCAGGGACATAAACTTGAAATGGGTCAGCACTATATGTGCACTAGGAATCCAAAGTAGCCATATTCATCCTACAACTAAGAAAGACACAATATTGAAATTAAATTGCTTGGAAGGAAATAAAATAAATGATGAACATCAACCAATAACTAGACTAACTGAAATGCATGATAGAAATAAAAATCTGAGTGAACAAACAAGAAACTACTTTGTCTGCTTTGGTTGTAGGAATAGTCACATAATGGAATTCTAGTGGTTGCAGGAACAGTCAGTGCCAAATTCTTAACTAATTACTGAACATAAAATACTAACTAAGCCTAAGGATGGAATACTCACCAAGTGGGCCCCCTTGGATAAGTATTTCCTAAAACTAAGGTAAACTCAAATGCACAAACTTATAACTTCATTTCATTCAATAGAAAACATGAGTACAATCAAGCAACATAATTGTATTGCTGAAAAACTTAAGAGTGTGAGTACATCAAATTAAGCAATCCTCCTATCAGACTTTTAAACTTTTGAAGGAGCATCTGAGTCTTATTTATCTACTCACTTAGCAAGGCAGTCAACTCTGACAGAACTGAAGGACACCACATTAGGAAAAGTGTAGAAAGAGAGGGAAGGTGGCTATGCATGCACATAATCTGTCAAACATGCTTGCTTTAATGAGACTCTGGCACAACAGTAATGCCTAAATATGCTCAACAGATAGTTAAGAACATTTACAAGGTGGTTACAGTTTGATTTTCATGAGGAATATTTTCATTGTCGAGAGCCTTCCTTCATTGAATGTCCACCTTGTTGACGGATATGGTGGATGCCCAGCTGTAAAAATCTTCCTGAATTGTAGGCCTTATGACAATGTTAGTACGTACAACAACTGCATATCCATAATCATCTTAAAGTGATATTCATTAATCACATGCAAAATTAACATAGATGGTTCCTATAGCATGTCAATATCATTTAAAAGTTATGAAAATAAGTTCATGTCCAAGGTCTATGGTTTTTAGGAGATATTATAAAAAGATGAACATCTGAGCATCAAAGTCTTATGACAACTATAGGAATTGGACAAAAAATCTATCAATAATTATACCATAAACTAGACTCAACAGAGTTCTAGGAGCAAATAATTGCCTTTTTATTCCATGAATTTCATAAAACATGTTAAACTCATTCAAAGTAAATTCACCACCTCTGTCAAACCTTGAACATTTTATTCTCAAATTTGCTTGATTTTCAACCATAGCCTTCAATACCTTGAACATTTCTAATGCATTAGATTTCTCTCTAAGAAATGTAACCCATGTAAATATAGAGTAATCATCAATAAAAAGCATAAAATACTTTTCACCTTGTAGAATTCTCACTCTTGTAGGATGACAGAGATCGGTGTGAATCAAATCTAGTAGTCTGGTAGTAAATTGTTCCTTTGATCTGAAGGTGTCCCTAGTTTTCTTTCCAAACTGACAATTCTTGTAAATAGCATTAACAAGATTTGTAATCCTTGATAAATCTCTTACAATATTCCCAACATCGATTCTTGCCAAATTATTGAAATTCATATGACACATCCTTCGGTGCCACAAACAACTATCATTAACCAAAGTCATAAAGCAATGTACATCAACACCCTTAAGTTGATAAATATTTCCTTTAGACTTCTTACTAGTAGCAATCACTATTTTTCTAGATCCTTTCCTAATTTCACATATTTCATCCTCAAAAACAAGATTATATCCTTTACTACACATTTGTTTCACACTTAACAGATTATGCCTTAAACCCTTAACATAGTAGACATCATCAGTATTATGTTTACCATCAAAACTAAATGAACCTATTCCATAAATCTTAGCACTAGTATCATATCTGAATTTAACTAAGCCACCATCATAATTTTCAAGCTTAACAAACTTACTCTTATCACCAGTCTTGAGATGTGAACAACCACTATCAACAACCCAATATTTATTTTCTTGTTTAGAATGAAGACCATAAATCATCGTACCTTCACTCTCTTCTGGAGAGTTTTATTCCACTTATCTTTCAATATTAGTAGAAGTAGATTCATCTTTTATAGCCAAGAAAAAGCATTCATTGTCATCAAAATATTCATAATCAGATTTTTCATCATAAATACTAGTGTTCTCATTCATATAGTATGCTCTATTGATCTTCTTACCTTTGTTTTCTTTGTTTAATCTATGTTGTTTGTTTCTCTTAGCTCTTTTTGGACATCTTGAAGCATAATGAACAATTCCTTCACAACTAAAGAATTTAAAAGGTAAATTTCCTTCATACTTATCAGATCCCTTCTTCATACTTCTCACAAAGTTAGCTTCTACTTCATACAGATCTTCTTCATCTGGATCTTCAATAGTTGTAGCTTTAAAAATAGTTTCTGATTTTGATCCATTTCTCAAATTTAGTTTTCTCATTTCATATTATGTTAGAGTACCCAAAAACTAATATTTAGTATGTCTTGTAATCCACATACTCTTTAATAGCACATACCTTTTCATTGTATGCATCGGGAAGAGTTGAGAATCTTCTTCACTATCCTAGGTTCATCCATTGTTGCACCAAGTCCTCGTATTTCACCTACCAGCTCATCCACTCTCTATACATAGGATTTAATGTCCTCATCTTTAGACATGTGTAGGATCTCAAATTGTTCTTCCAATTTTTGTAACTTTTCTTCTTTGACCTTTTCATTCATTGCATGATTTTTTTCTAATACATCCCAGACTTCTTCAACAGACTTTAGATTTGAAACTTTAATCAATTTAGACTATGAAAGACAATTCATCATAATATACTTTTCCTTGTTATTTGCCTCATGTGCCTTGATTTCATTAGTTGAACATGGACCATTAGTAGGAGCAGTATATGTAGTATTGTTATATTTCTCAACATCATATCCATAGTATTCCAGATATCCTTCCTTCTTTATTCTCTAGATGCCATAATTAGTCCCATCGAACCTAGGACACTCAATAGTGATCTTTTTTTCCATCCCAGACCTTCCTTAAGTGGTTAATCTCTTCTCCAAAGAACTTAGCTTTGATACCAAATATTGAGAAAGACAACTGAAAAGGGGGTTAATCAGTTGTAGCAATTTTTTCCTTTAGAATAATCACTAGTGATTAATTCAATTACCTTTCATAAAAAAAATTATTCTACTAATATGATTAATCATTAAGTGAAAATGGAGAAGTTGAAAGAAGTAAAAACCATATACACACAACAACACCATATTTACATGGAAAACCTAATGAGGTAAAAACCATGGTAAGGATTAGCTCACAATATAGAGAATATCACAAGCGAATACAAAGGCTCACTTCCAACATAGGACTCATTGTCCAGCAAGGGTTAACCACCCGGAGGGCTCATCGCCACATAGATACAAAGAAGATAGAAGAATTTCATTACAAAGAGAAGACAATCTTAATGGAACAAATATTTTCACCACAATTGCTCACACACTTGCAGACATGCTTGAATGATAGAGTACACCTTCAGCTCACTACTTCCAAAAAACTCATAATTAGACTTCATGTTGATCTGCTCAACCACACATTCTACTTCACATATATTTGGATTCAATCTCACATCTATTCCTTTTCATGTGTGTATCTTTTCACCAATATATCATCCTATATTTATACCATCTTCAACTTTGAAACATATCCAAAGTCGGTCACACACACCATTTGTATTTACAAATTCAAATTAGGTTGGCACCAAAACATTCTAAGATGGAATTAGAAGGAATGTAACCAAAACACACACTTCAACATGCTTCCACAAACTTTGAAAGTAGTGTTAAACACAAGGTCAACTAAACTAGTGTAAAACACATTGAATAATTAAGTACACATATCCTTAGCACAATCCAATCCTTCTGAATAACAAAATTATCTTTGTTGAAGATTGAAGATTGCATCAAATGGCTGTCATTAATGTCAGTAGGTTGTCATTGATGTCAACATAGTAGTGTATGTATGAATCATTTACCATAAGCTATTTCCCATTGAAGATGACTGTTACATGTGGTTTGATGTGTCAATTTTTAGGTCCAGTTCCTACCATGTGACAAACTATGATTCAGATATTTGAAGATCTTGGTCGACTTAGCATGTGCAATACTTTATGGATGTTTGGCCAACCTAATTGATGAGTATAATAAATATATATGCATATGTGTCTCTCTAGAATAGATGGTGATGCAAGGTTATGCAAGAAGGATATAGAGATAGAAAAGAGTGTGAGTATAGTAAATCAGAATAAGTGAAGCAAGTGAAGATAATAAGTGCATGATCAGAGAAGAAATATTGATTTATTATTGATATATAGTACTACCTTTACCGAGCTTTATTTGGAACTAAATTCAGAACAAGAAAGGTGTAATTCATTAGTTCACTTTTGGTGGTAAGCCATCACTTTTAATTTTTGTGGCAGTGAGCCATCTGAGTTGTAACCCTGTGGATAGTGAGTCTGAATAGTGAGTCCTTATTCTAGGTAGTGAGCCTTATTCCAAGTAGTGGGCCTTATTCTAGGAAGTGAGCCTTATTCCAAGTAGTGAACCTTTTTGTAATCAATTTTGATATTCTCTATAGTGTGAGTTAATCATCACCGTGGTTTCTCCCTCATTGGGTTTTCCATGTAAATCTGGTGTTACTATGTTTATGTATGACTTTCAGTTTCTACATTCATTAATCAATCATTTATGATGTATGTGGATTTAGTTCTGGTAAAAAGGTTAAGGAATTTAAATTTGGTGACAATTGATTCACCCCCCTCTCAGTTGTCTTGTTCAACAATTGGTATCAGAGAAAGGTCCTTTGGAATAATTCTAATTGCTTGAAAGAGATCTTGGTAGGTTGAAATAAATGATGAAGGGATCTTACTTATATAAAGAATTGAGAACAGAGACCTCAAAGTCTGAGAATGAAGATCTGAAATAAAATATCAAGCAAGCAGGTGAATGTATTTAGAAACTAAGAAATCATATCCAAAAATTTAAGTTAAAGCATAAAGAAGATTATTAGGAACTAAAAGAAGAAAAGGAGACTGCTGAAAATCTAAGGATGAAACTTGAAGAAAGAAAAAAGGTGGAAGAGAATCTAAAGTTGGAAATTGAGAAAAGCAAAGAAGTTATCAATCAAAAGATAGAAAAATGTGACACGCTTGAATAGGAAGTAGTAACTCTTAAATCTGATCTGGAAAAGGAAAAAAATTTGAAGACAAATTCAAGATAAGTTTGGGATTGCTTGATGAATTGATTTCATCTTAGAAGCCTACAAGGGATAAAGGTGGTCTAGGACTTGAAGAAGGAGAAAGTTCAAAGACTAATCCAAGTTTCAACAAAATGAATAGTCAAAGGAGAGGTAGTACTTATCAAGGCAATAATAAAAGGATCAATATTGAAAGGATACCCAGTCGATAGCCTAATAATCAAAGGTACCCATCTTTTAATGGCTTTTTTTACTCATGTAATAAGTTTAGACTTAGAGAAATATAATGTAGAATTATGATGAATCAAAGTAGATTAAGTCAGAATGTTGGGCTCTTTGTTGAAAATGTTATGTGTGCAACAAGTTTTGACATAAGTCTACCGAATGTAGAAGTTAGATAATGATGAATAGATTCAATACCAGTAGAAGATTTCATTCATTCTAAGGTTACTATTACATGTGCAATATTTTTGGACACAAGGCTAACCAATTCAGGACAAAGATGAATAAAAACTCTCATGATCAAAGATTTTTTGTGTGTCACTCTTGCAACAAACTAGTGCATTTCTCAAAAAAAATTAAGAACAAAGTTGGGAAGGAACTGAATCCAAAACAAAAGGAAAACTTTATAAACAAGGTAAATCTAGAAGAAGTGAGAAGAGAAATGGAAAATATTTGGAGAAAGAAAGAACTTGAGAACAAGGAAAAATCAGAGAATCTTGTATCTACATCCAGTGCAGATGACCCTTCTATGAACTAAATTCAGTAAGGGCTTCAAGGGGAGAAGTCAAAGAAAAATATATCTAACCTGTAGTATAAGAGGTGTCATGTGATGACACAAGGATATGTGATGAAAATTTTCATTTTGAAGGTAATGAAGAAAATTCTGGTAGAAAACAAGCAATACAAAATATTTACAAAACCCTTTTTGTTTGCAGTGCATTTCATAATATGGCTAACAAATTTGGTAGAAGAAGGAACTAATAGACTAAAGTATGAATGATGATGTCACAAGCAATAATTATCCTTTATGATGAAACCCTAAAAATATATAATAAGGAAGATTGAGTAGTCATGTTCATTTTTGAAGTGAGCAAGTTGATAAGTAAAAGAGTTAGGTTTTTAGCAAGTGAAAGTACGGAGAACAAGGTTGAAGAAATGGAGTCAAAGGCAATTGTGATATTCAATCTTTGTAGCAATGAATTACAAAAATTGAGTAAGTTACAAATTGATGAATTTTATGATGAAAATATTAGGAATCTTGAGAATTCTCTTTCAATTGAGAAAATGCAAGTGGTCAAAAATCTAGGGCACAAGGGATCAAACATTCGAAGTGAATTTCCATACTTTTTGATTGTGGACATTGTTCAGGCTATTGTAAGAAGAATTCAAGGTGATCAGATGATCTTTGACAAACCCTATAAAATAATGAAAGAAGCAATTGCAGTAATAACAGGATTATGCAATAATGGACCCATTCTAGTCAAGAAGTCTGTAAAGAACAAAGAGGTTGAAGCCCTAACTGGGGTAATAGGAGATCAAAGGGCACTTATAATTCACACCATAATTGACCTAGTAATAAGGTATGTGGCATATGCAATCTCATATAATATTTATTTTAGGAATAGGGAAGGTTCTACCTCAACAATTGTTGTTTATGTTGCACATCAAATGGTTAAGAATAAGGAGGATTTTGACTTGTGTGAATTTTTGAGAAATCAATTAATGGAATATATAACAATGACAAAAAATGGCAATTATCCTTTTTGCTTTGGATCTTTGGTTATATGCTTGATGATGTATTTTTTGAATTCATTGCCATTAAAATAAAATGTTGTGAGGAAGTCAGCTATACCTATTGGTAAGCAAGTTTACTAGTATCTAAACTATCTAGCTAAAAAACAAAAGGTTTATAAAGAATATTTTGAAATCAAAATAAATGCATAGAATTCTAGTGTGGTTTCCAATTTGGTTATGATGTCTGAGGCAGGATTCTCCTTTGAAAAGAAGAAAACAAGAAGAATCAGTTCATGTTCCCCTCTGGAATTATAAAGAAGTAGAAGACAGAGTAAAGGGGAGAAGAAAAGGAAAAAAAAATTGCAGAAACATTTGATCTAGTATCAACAAATGATGATGAAGAAGATGTTACTAAAGAAAAAGTGTTAAAAATTCTCGAGCAACCTGATGGATTGAAGAAGATTGGAGATATATAGTTGTCTCGACCTTCATATGAATAAGATGAGATGGCCATTTACATAATCATAATGATATTGATCGAAGCAAATTGAAAATTATTTTACTAGAAGTATTGGTTGAGATGATTGAAGACAAATTAAAGGAACAATCACCCAGTGAAACAACAAAAAAAAGATAAAATCCAATTGGATATGGAAGAAAGATGCCAAAATGCATAGAAGAAGTTGATTGAGAGTATAAATGACCTGAAAAACCTACATGAAGAGTGTAAAAAGAATGTACATGTATTGTCTCTAGTGGCCTACTACTATTGGGAACTACAGAATAAAAATTAATTCTATTGAGCATGAATTGAACTCTATTGGAGAAACATATGATGTTCTTAATGACAAGGATGGAACATAAAATAAAAGGGTCAATTCCTTACAATATGATCTTGCAGTCATCATGGTAAAGAGGGATAGTATTGTGAAGACCTTTCAGAAAGTCAAAGAGATAACTAAGTTAAGATTGGAACAACTTTCTGGTCTCCTGGTGGACGTTGAGAACAATGCACATAATATTTCTATTTTGGATATCTTGTAGAAACAATTGATTCAATAAAAAAGAACAATAGTATTTGTCTATGCATCAGGCTGGAAATGGATTCTTGGAAGACATGTCTTCCATAATTGAAAGAAAAATACAAGGAAATATTTTAAAGAAAGAAGGATTGAGGTAAGGAATCATTTTGATAACCTTTTTGTAGAATTTTTGAAGTAAAGGGAGAGATAAAGAATCAAAGGAAAAACTTTTTTTAAAACAATTTTGATAGGGGGAGTAGTTTGAACATTCAATGTGGTATACTTGAAAAGTTTTTTTCATTGATGTCAAAGGGGGAGAAAGGAAGCATGTGAATCATTTCTGAAAATCATTTTAACAAAATATTTACGAAGGTTGTTGTTAATGGCTTTTCACATCTTGTGTTGCCATCAATGACAAAGGGGGATATTGTTGGAGATTGAAGATTACATCAAATGGTTTTCATTAATGTAAGCAAGTTTTTATTTATGTCAACACAGTATTGTATGTATGACTCATTTACCAGAATTTATTTCTCATTGAAGATGACCATTGCATGTGGTTCGGTGTGTCAATTTTTAGGTCCAGTTCCTACTATGTGACAAACTATGATTCATATATTTGAAGATCTGGTTGACTTAGCATGTGCAATACTTTATGGATGTTTGGCTGACCTAATTAATGAGTATGATACACACACACACACACACACATATATATATATATGTATATGTGTCTCTCTGGAATAGATGGCGATGTGAGGTTATGAAAGAAGGATATAGAGACAAAAAAGAGTGTGAGTACAATAGATCAGAATAAGTGAAGCAGGTGAAGACAGTAAGTGCATGATCAGAGTAGAACTATTGAGTTATTACTGATATATAGTACTACCTTTATCGAGCTTCATCTAGAACTGAATTCAACACAAGAAAGGTGTAATTCATTAGTTAAATTTTGATGGTAAGCCATCACTTTTGTATCTTTGTAGTAGTGAGCCATCTGGGTTGTAGCCCTATGGATAGTGAGGCTAGACAGTGAGTCCTTATTCTAGGTAGCGACCCTTATTCCAAGCAGTGAGCCTTTTTGTAATTGATTTTGATATTCTCTATAGTGTGATTTAATCCTCACCGTGGTTTTTACCTCATTGGGTGTTCCACATAAACCTGGTGTTACTATGTTTATGTGATGACTTTCAGTTTTTGCATTCATTAATAAATCATTTATGTTGTATGTGGATTTAGTTTCGGTAAAAATATTAAGGCATTTAAATTTGGTGACAACTGATTCACCCCCCCCTCCTCCCCCCTCTCAATTGTCATGTTCAACAATCTTCAACATGATCATATCAACTTAACTTTAGAACCACAAGTCATAAGACTCGAACAAGAAGAAATTTAGAGAAATTACATTTCTCGCATACCATAGCTAGAGACATTGGAAAAGATAGTTCACAACTAGTAAACATAACTCACATTTTACAACAATACAGAATCCAATAATCTGGATATAGAAACTTCCAATGACATTAATGACAACAACAACCAGTTAGCCAGTTGACATCAATGACAACACTTTCACACTTGCAACATAGATACCAAAGGATTCTTTGCATAGATGGGTGCCTCTGCCAATTGATCTGCAATTACCTATCCCTTAATAGCCTTGCGCTCCACATAATCTATGTCAAATTTTGTTAAGATCTTACCCACTTAGCCATTTTCTTAGTGAGATTTTCTTTGGACAACAAATATTTTATTGGGTTGATCTTAGCAATGAACTTGATCTGATGTGCAAGCATATAGTGTTTGAATGTTTGTTAAGCAAAGATCACTGTTAGGTGTAGACATGAAAAAATTACCTAACACTTATCACACACCTTGAATGACATTTTCTCATCATCGACATCATTATCACCTAATATCACTGCATTTCACATCAATTACATCAAAAACCCTAATTTCCTCTATTAATTGTATAATATTACATTATTTAATTAATTCACTTTTTATCAATTTTTACTAATTAAATAAATTTCATTTATTTAATAAATTCCTAAACAAACTTTATTCCTCATGATTAATTAGATAACATCAATTATTTAATTATGTTGCTAATTTACCCTATTCCTTTAAATCAATTAAGTAGTTAAATACTTAATAATTTAATTAAATCACTTTCCCCTAAACTTGAATAATTAAATAAATTATTCAAACATCATTCAAAAAGGTCAAAACAAACTAATAAAACTTTTCTTGTAAAAGTCAAACATGATTTGCACATTCAACTCAAAAATATTAATTAATTAAATCAATTAATTAATTACACTCACCCACTTTCATGATTGAGAAAATTATGATCCCTTGATTACTCACTCTGATTGGTTGACTGATTCATCTATTTTCTGACAGATTCATCTATTCTTCAATCTCACTGAAGGATCAACTTGATTTCTTCAATCCCACTAAAAGCCCAATCTATTTCCTCAATCCCACTAAAAACTCAAATTAATTTCATCAATCACACCTATTACGTAATCAAAACCCACCGATTTTTCCCATATAAGTCCTCTCAATGGTTTTGAACCATAGATCAGGATATTCTACTATGTGGTCTCAATCATTCATCTCAAATCGTAAAATCTATATAACAATCATCTTTCTTCTAAAAAATGATCAGAGAATTGAGATCTTTTGTACAACAAAGTAATGCTAAATTAATCATTGATTTCTTGGAAGCTTTTACATACATCTTCGAACAACATCACACAACTTTGAAACATTTTCTACGCACAAATGGAGGCTTCACATTGATACAACAACAATCCAACATCATTGTGAATACACTTTGACATGGGATGGTAAATTTTTCTTTGTTTTTGAACTCATTATGTTATCTTAGGATTTTGTTAGTTGATTCTAATAGCTTAAAAAAATCATTTCATGAGTAATGGGTATGAATTCAAATCCTTGTTTTGAATTAGATTTTTTTAATTCGTTTAACACTAATTATCTGAGCTTACCGATTTACCCTTACACATTCTGGTATGCTTGATGGGACCATGGTCCTTAGTACTAACATTTATATGAGTTGTAATTGAGCAGTTAGTAGGTTCTGGAATGCATATGCACTTTCCAAAAATTCACTTGAAAAAAATTCACGCAAAAGCTACCGAAAACTCACGTGGTCACTCTTTCGTTTCTGTTGGAGTCACTCATTTTTCAACTACTTTTGCCATTTATAATGCTTTTTCTTTGAAAACAGGGCCAGTTTTAAAATTCCAACTGCTTTTTCTCTAGAAATAGATTCACCTTTGATTTTCCTAAACGCATTTGCTAAAATAACAAGGTCACTTTTGATTTAATTTTTTTCTTTTTCTCTATTGTTTTTTTTAGCAGAAATCTACAAAGTATTTTTTTTTTAAATTTCTAACGCTAACGGGTGCTTGTTTTGGGACTTTTTGTGTTTTATGACTTTGTTTTTGTAGCTCTTGCAAGATATGGTACACTTTACATCAAGAACAACTAACAATTTTATTGTAGAGAAGGCAAATGGTCCGAGTCCGACTTTTCAAAACTTTTCTAGCTTAGGAATTTTTTAAAATTTGGTGCTTAACAAATGAACCCCATAACTTGCACACTTCCAATTTGGTGCTCTAAAAATAATCTTTCGAAAGGATTTTTATTTTAGAAATTTTTTGATTTGGTGCTCTAAAAAGAATTTTTCAAAAATCTTTCTAGCTTAGAAAAAGATTTCAATTTGGTGCTCTAAAAATAATCTTTCAAAAAAATTTCTAGTTTAGAACATCTTTCAGTTTGGTTCTATAAAAATGAACCCCACAAACTTACACGCTTTTGATTTGGGGTTCTAAAAATAAATTTCAAAAGATTTCATAGATTAGAACAACACTTTAGTTTTGGTGCTCATAAAATGGAATATTGTCTTTTGAACAACACTTTCAATATGTTAATGAAACAAATGAGTTTATTTTGTTGACCACATTAAGACAAGTGTTGTTAGAAACACTCAATTTTTGGTGCTTAAAACTAGACAAATACATTTTGATTTGCATATTGCTATCTAATTGCTTGAAATCCAGAATACTTCATTTGGTGCATATAATTTTTTTTTTATCTTGTTTACAATTCATTTTTTTTTTGGATAGCATCGTTTGAGGGGCTTTAAAACATATTGCAATGAATTGTATATTGTATCTTTCGTGTTTGGAAAACTAAAGTGTCTACCTCTCCCCTCACAACTTTTGATGATCTTGGGTGACAAAAAGAATTTTTGAGTTTTTCACTCCTTTCATTTCAAAATTACCTTAAAGAGGGGGCTTGTTATGAGATACATCCCATGATGGAGAACTCATAAGAAAATTCTCAAAGCATGTTTACTGGCAAGATATATTAAAGGTTGTGAAATCATAAGAAAGTAGCTTCAATCTAGGACGCATAACATATTGCATCTAATCCTACACCTTAAGTGGAAGGGAACGGTTAAAGAGCCTTAAGTGGCCGAGCAGGATGAAAATCAATATACGTAATGATGTTCACATTTTTTCATTAAAAACCTTCTTTTAGAAGCCATCCATGTTTTATGAAACATTGTTTGAAAGTGGTGCATCAGAACTTTGCTTCTGAGAAGCTACTTACCAAGTCTGATTTTTGGTTGAGGTGTAGAGCTTAAGAGTTCATTCTCAACATATCTTTACACTCCTCTATAAATTTCATGTAAAATAATCCCTTTAGGGCATGAGGTAAGCCTACCTAAAAGAGTGTACCTACCTAGGGTGACTTGACTAATGCATGCCAAGGTTACTTTATTAACATCAAACACTTTGCTTGAATTAAAATGAACACATCAAAACAAGCATTGAACATAGTTATCAAACATCAAACCCTTTTGACTTAGTGTGAATACTTTGAAAATAGCCCTATATTTGTACTCCTTAAGGATATCTTAAAAAAATATGCTTAAGGGTTTTTGAATATTTAGGCTTACATTTCAAGTCACATTAAGAACAAAGTCAACATTGGAAACTATGGCTTTAGCATTTTGACTTCCACAAACTTTGAGCTTTTGTGGAAAGAGATGTCTTAAAGTTATATATATTTAGGGTCAAATAGTTTTTATTATTGTGTTGCATTGTATTACTTTTGAAAACTCTCAAAAGACAAAATTATATCAAACAAAGACATCAAATCTGCAAAATTTTCTAGGTTGTTGCCAAAACAAAAATTGAAAAACAAATCTACACAAAAAACCACTATTGTTTTTATTTCTACCACACTTGACCTAAAACTAGATACAGTTGACCTAAAATAGGTCACTTTTTCTCTCTATATTTTTATAGTTAGTATTGAAAACCTTCTGCTTTTGCAAATCAGAACACAATCAACCTTAGAATTACCACAGTTGATCTTAATTCTACCACACTTGACATATTTTCTTAGCCACAATTGACTCAAAACTAGCCGCTTTTTCTCAAAACCACCACTTTTTCTTGTACCATTCACCAATCCAAAAATTACAAATAGAGACCACTTTTGAGAAATCCAACCGTAGTTTCTTTTTAGACTTGGCTGCAGTCAACTTGAAACTAGCTGCTTTTGATAGAAACTACCACTGCTACTCTAAGATTTTCACTTTTTCCTAGATTTTTGGTGAAAATCAGAAACTGATCTTAAACTGGTTAAATCTTGTGAGAACAAAAATATTTATACTCCTAAAACATGTCATAATGTACATCAATCCATCATCCATTTATAAAAACAAACACTCCAACCTACTTTTAGGATTCAAAATCAAAAGAAACAACTTGGATAATTCCTTCACTCAAACTTCTAAGATATCAATATTTACTTGAACCTCATGGCTAGTTCAAGTAGATTCTTCACAACATATCCTCTAGAAAAATGAAGTGAAATATTGATCCAATTCTTTCAAAATTTTGAGTCCCAAAAATAGTGTCATTCCTAAAACATCACTCAAACTTTAGGGTTTTGAGTATCATGAAAAAACCATATCAAAACATCACTCACTTATGACCATTTGGCATCCTACTATTCCAGTTCAACAACTAGGCCTTACAAAACCCATTATACAACCAAACTTCACATGAATTAAAGCTGAACAAATAGACATTATCTATAGTTTGAGGAGCTTTGTATTTGAGAAAAAGGAAACACCCACTCAATGGAGAAATGCAACTAATATCCTATAAAATAAAGAATAAAGAGTAGATCTTGCGACTGGAAGGCCTGTATTACCACCTCTTGCATGGCAATAGATACCATCTTTCAAAAAAACAATCCCAACACACTAAAAAAATAGAAAATCCCAAAAACAAAGCATTAGTTCATTTCCATAAGTTAGAATTCACAAACTTTCACAAAATTCTTGGCACTTGTTTATGACAACTACATGATTGCAACATAGAAAAAAGATGGGAGAAAACAAAAGTAGCTCTAGTGTACCTCTAGCAAACACCACAAACGATGAAAGTGACCCATGGGGTTATAAACCAAGTGACCTTATAACTCTTTGAAAGGAACCAACATTCAAAGCAGCATCAAACCAACCACCTAGTGAGGAGGAATCAATCCATAGACAACAAGAAATAATGGATAAGTCAAACCAAAACCCAAAGGATATGGTCATAGAAGAAGTGGATAGTGAGGAAGAATCAAATGAGGAGAATTCTTTCAACACTCAAACAATCCCAAGGTACTTAAACTGATAGACAAACTATTGGGGAAGGATCCAAATGCCTAATTATTCAAATTAGCACAAAGTGGTGCTAAGCTACTTATAGACTTTAATTTGGAAGGTCTTAAAGATCCTAACCTCATTCCCTTAGGGGATAAATCAGTTTTTCAAAATAATACCCAAACCAAAGGAGATTGTGAACATGCCACCAATCTTCTCACAAAGCAAAGACCAACCTAAACAACAACCAATGGAGAACCCTTTGGTTAGGAAACTATCCCAAATTGAGCAAGCAGTAGTGGCTTTACAATATCAAGGAGGTCCACCTTAATACATTCCACAAGGTAACAACCCACCAACAGGACAATACATGCTACAAAATGCATCATATATTGATCCTTCAATCAACATACCAATTCAACAAGGTGTACCACCAATGCACTATCAAGGTAACCTTCAAAATAATTCATTCCAACAACAAGGTGTACCACCAACGCACTATCAGGGTAACCTTCAATATAGTTCATCCCAAAAACAAGGTGTACCACCAATGCGCTATCGGGGAAACCTTCAATATAGTTCATCCCAACAACAACGTGTACCACCAAAAAACTATTAGGGTAACCTTCAAAACAATTCATCCCAACAACAAGGTGTACCACCAATGCACTACCAAGGTACCCTTCAACAGAATTAATCATAGCAAGGTGTACCACCAATGCACTATCAAGGTACCCCTCCTTACATTCAACAAGGACTTGATCCTCCTTCCATAAAACAAGGACTTAAACCTCCTTCCCACAACAAGGACTTAACCCTCCTTACATTCAACAAGGACTTAAAACTCCTTCCCCACAACAAGGACTTAACCCTCCTTGCATTCAACAAGGACTTAACCCTCCTTCCATACAACAAGGACCTAACAACCTAGCCCTCCTTACATTCAATAAGGACTTAATCCTCCTTCCCCAGAACAAGGACTTAATCCTCTTTACATTCAACAAGGACTGAACCCTCCTTTCAATCAAAAAGGAATTAATCCTTATTTCATACAAGGACTTAACCCTCCTTTCACCCACATGGTTACCAAGGTCATATACCTCCACAATACCCAACCTATGATCAAATGAACATTAGGGTACAATAAGTATACTATGCACAAATTTCACAAACAAATGTATTAAACATAGAGGTAGGCATGCAACTACAAGCCCTAAAATAAAATATATTGGATATCCAGATTAGAAAACCAAAGAAGACCTACACTCTATAAAATATGTGTGTTCACTTTTAATCATTCTATTACCATGCTCCCCTTCCCAAAAAAAAATTAAAAAACAAAGTTTGACAAGTGCAAGGGAAAAGGCGATCTAGTAGAACATGTGTGAGATTTCTTAGTAGCTTGCATGGAAGTGTAAAAAAATGATTCCTACCTAATGATACTTTTTCCATGCACTATTACTAGTCATGCTATGGAATGGTTCTCCCATATACCACCAAGTATTAAGAGTTTTGATGAATTGACCAAAAAAATTATGAACCACTTCTCGTTCAACATAGAACAGGATGTTGCCATCACTGACCTCTACAAAATTAAACAAATCCAAGGAGAATAATTTACATCCTACCTACAAAGATGGAGACATAAATCTGGTAGATGCAAGTGGCCTATTCTTGACATAGAACTGGTGGACATATTTGTTTCTAATGTCCAAGAAAAAATCAATTACCAACTCACCATGTTGTGCCCCGCTAACTTTGAAGAGACTATTGAAAAGGGACTACACATTGAAAGAGATCTCATCGCAAGGGGATTCATTAAACTAAACAACTCAAAAAACAACCCTTCTAGTTCAAATGACAAACCCAAGATTTGGGTCAAGAGCAAAAATGTTACCAATGATGGAGTGGTTAATGATAGAGTTGTATAGAATGTGAAAAATCCCAATTTCCACAAACAAGCTTCACTCCCAACAATGTACAAAATAATCAACTTGACTATCCCCAAAATAATCAATCGGATAACCAACAGACAAATCAAGGAGGACAAAAAAGATAATATAACCAACCAAGGAGGAGATTTACTACATTAGGATAACCACTTGAGATTATCATGCGTAAATTAGTTCAACAAAACCTCATTAAATTCAATGAGTGTATGAACTATGAAGAGCTGAGTTTTAAAACACCATGGTACAATGAAAAATACTTATGTGAATTCCACAAGATCAAAGGACATACATCAAATAACTACATGAGACTTATTCATATAGTAGAAGACTTAATCAACAAGGGAGAAGTTGATATAGAATACTATCCTAGAAACAAAGACCTTAAAATCTACATGAATCCAATTCCTAACCATGCTAATAAAAATGACAAAAGGGAAAGAATGAGACTATCACAACGACAACTACACCTATGGTGGCACCATCCTAGGCACCCTCTCCCAAGTAGATGAGATTACCGTCAATGTGTTAACTATACAAGGTAGGGACCCCAAATGTAATGTAACTTCTTATCGAGGGAAAGTCACAATACAAGGAGCCCCACCTTAACCCACAACTAAGTCATCCAATGACTATAGTATTATGGAACAACTAAATAACACCCCTTCTTTGATCTCCATTCTAGAGCTGCTGAAATTATCACTTGTGCATAAGGAAATACTAGAGAAATCTTTGGAAACATCGATCCCTAATGACCTCAATCTTGATCAGTTTCAAGCCATGATTGGCTAGATCATGACCACTCACCATTTAGTCTTTTCTAAGAAAGACCTCCCATAGAAATCATTCCATAATCAAGCCCTCTATATAGAGGTTAGTGTCCAAAAGCTTAAGTTCAAAAGGGTATTGATAGATAATGGTGCAGGTCTAAACATTTGTACCTTAAAATTTGTTAAACAACTAAAATATTTTGATGATGTAATTAAAAAGGGAAAAATCATCACTATAAGGACTTATGATGACCTTGAAAGAAATTCAAAAGGAACCATCAGGCTTCATGTAAAAATAGAACCAACAACAATAGAAACATGTCAGGTATTGGACCTTGAGCTACCATATAACATTCTTCTAGGATGCCCATGGATTCATGCACTACAAGCAGTTCCTTTAGCATTTCACTAGTGTCTAAAATTTCCTCATGAAGGAAAGGAGTTTACAATATACGTTGATCCAAAGCCCTTCCACTACTATGAAAAAATGGAGGAGAAATTCAAAAAAATCTAGTGAGTACCTAGTAATGATATATGATTCCACTCCTCATATGTTGACCCATCAACACTACAATCAACCTCAACTAAACTCTCACCAACTGAGGTACCTAAATCTAATACTAAGTTTCAAGTACTTAACAAGGGTAACAAAAACTATCATTTCAATCAAGCTTTTTGCATTGGAATGCTTCCCCCAACACCAAAGGTTTATGGAGGGCCTAAGGAGATCAAACATGTTCGAATAGTAATGATGGTAGCTAAACTCATGATCTTTACCAAGTGGGGAGATATGAAGGATGAGGAAATATTCAAAGAATACCTCTCATCAATGATCTACAAAGAATAACAAGAAGAACTAAAACAACTACAACCCTTTCCTATTGATCCTAGTAGTAAAGGGTATAATTTGGCTAAAAAACTTGGATACACTAGAAAAGGTGACCTTGGGAAACACAAACAAGGAAGATGGGAACCTATTATAGTGGAAAAAAGAAAGAAGAACATGGGACTAGGTTATGGTTTGATAGACATGGTTACTCCATCCACTAGATGTGCCTCTTTTAAGAAAGGATCTCCTTCTATTAATGTTAATACACTGGATACCTACCATTGTATAAACAATGACTTACCAATCGAGGACCTATTTGAAAGATTTAGCATAAGTATAGTCCCTACCCAACCTAGAAAACCTATATTTAAAGACTATACTTATGAAACAAACTCCAATGCATATGAATGGGATTCACTCACTTCTAGTGACAATGACCTAGATACTCAATGGGAGAATGATGCCACAACTATATTGACCATTTCACCAACTTTTGTAATATTTATAGATAATGATGATACCCCTTTTCTACGTCCCCCAATTAATAGATTGGGACCAACAAAAACATGCACTTGTTTTGGATCAATTCTAGAATGATGAAGAAATTGCAAAGTTTATGGGACTTTGAACTGATATACTAGATCAGGAGATCATAAAGTAGGGTTTGTCATGGAACTCGAATAGGAAGCATATTTTAGAGGGGAGATTGTGTCGTCTAGTTGAAATTTTGAAAAAGACAATGTAAAAATCAAAATGAGATCCCCTAGGGAAAATCACGATGTGGCTCTATTGAATCCTGAAAAGAGAAAAATAAAGGACAAATCTAAGGGTGAAAACCTCTTCAAGGCACTCAAAAATGGAGGATTCAATCTCCCTATTTTTTAATATCAAGAGAAGTTGACACTCTTAGTTGAAGAAGTTGAACCCATCAATATTGGCATAATAGAAACACCCAAGATCACATATCATGTAGCATCACTTGATCTTAAAGAGAAAGTGAACTCCTCAGCATTCATCAATGAAAGGAAGATAAAATTTACATGGACATATGTAGACATTCCAGGGCTAGATCCAACATTATTTGTACACCACCTAGCCATTTTTCCTGGGGCTAGACCCATCAAGAAGAAGCTACAAAAGATGCATCCCCAGATAACACTTTTGATAAAAGTAGAACTAAAGAAACTACTATATGTAGGCTTCATCAGGCCAATTGATTATCCGAAATGGATATCGAACCTAGTACTAGCATCAAAGCCCACTAGGGGCATAAGAATTTTCACTAAATTTTGATATCTAAACAAGGATTTCCCAAAAGATGATTTCCCTCTTCCAAGCATTGATATGATCATAGATCTAACCGTAGGACATGAAATTCTATCACTGATGGATAACTTCTCGAGATATAATCAGATTAAAATATCCCCTAACAATCAACATAAAAAAACATTCACTTGTGCATGGGGGACCTTCCTTTGGAACATCATGCCATTAAGTATAAAGAATGTAGGAGCAACCTATCAGCGAGCAATGACTACAATATTTCATGATATGTTGCATCTAATTATGGAATATTATGTGAATGACATACTAGTGAATTCCATCAAAAGAGAATGCCATCTAGCCAACCTTGCAAAGGTGTTTGACAGGCTCGAACAATATAACTTGAGGCTCAATTTGAAAAAGTGTGTATTCAAAGTAACATCTAGAAAACTGCTAGGGTACATAGTATCAAGGAGAGGCATTGAAGTAGATCCTACAAAGGTAAATTCCATATTAGAAATGCCTCCTCCAAAGACATCGAATCAGTTGAGAAGTCTACAAGGGAAATTACAATCCATCAGGTGATTCATCATGAAATTGGCAAATAAGTGTCATTCGTTCACCCATATCCTACACAAAGACATCACATTCAAGTGGGATGGTAGATGTGATCAAGAATTCTAGAAATTCAAAGAGTATATACTTACTCCTCCAATACTAATGCCACCTAGTCTAGATAAACAACACAAGCACATACAAACTTCTTCACACTCTGCTATGCAATCGAATGATCTGATCTTTATTCACACATTTCACATACACACTTCTCACACACACATCTCAAATGAAGAAAACAAACGCTCTTATATATCTGCTTCATGGAATTACATCAACAAATTTGTCAGCCAAAAACAAAAGAATAAATGAATACAAATTATCGGCCCAATTCATGAACAAATCTCAATGCGCACCAATCGAAGTTGGTCACAACATAATGAAGACCTAAAAAACATCCTCAACATGCCAATCATTCAAAAATTAATCCACGAGGATCCGCAACACGCTACAACCACCATGTCGGCCAAGAACATGAAAACCTGAACACACAAAGGAAAAATCTTTAATCACGAGCACATTGATCAACACGGATGTGTAAAAAGGATATATAATGATCTAGAAACATCAACGAGCATCACAGGAGCATATGCAACAACTCAAATTACCATAATTGCATTCTCTTCTTCTAGAAACACCAGCTATAGTAACAAAATAATTGTAGGAACACAAAAACTCACAACTTGCTCCAATCTTGATGCACACCTTTGAAACTTCTGGAGTATAAACTAGATAGGCTCAACAAAAAACCCTTTAAAGCACAACTTCTAAATACCAACATACAAAAATTCCCACTACATTGAACTTCATAGCTTCAGAGGCAACCTTTAACATATTTATTATAATTTTCTCAATATCCTCAACATATACAGCCTTCAAGACACCAATGCTAATAGTGTTGACATCAATGACAACCACATATTAGCAACACAACCACATCATCCAACAATCTCCCCCTTTGGCATTGATGGCAACACATGATGTGAAAAATACCATCAACACAAATAACTCATTCATATTGTTCTTCTCCCCCTTACTTTTGGCTCTTCCATCTTCTCCCCCTTAGTTCTAACAAAGTTTTTCACATTACTCTTCTCCTCCTTTGAAATCAATGGAAAAGGTACACAAGATCTGAAATCACATATCTAAATCATCTGACTACCCCCCCTGAGTAGTAGCCACCACAACATCAATCTGGATCAATATATGAGTATGAATGCATAGAATGATGCAAAGACTATGCATCTTAGTTTTGATTAGGAAGGGAAATCACCCCTAACTTCTCTCTAAGATACTCAAAATTATCCTTAGTCAATGGCTTAATGAAGATGTCTACAATTTGTTCCTTAGTAGGCACATAGTCCAGTCTAACTTCTTTATCACTCACTTTGTCTTTCAAAAAGTGATATTTGATAGATATATGTTTTGTCTTGGAATGCAGCATCGGATTCTTAGAAATCTTTATGGCACTTGAATTATCACAAAATATAGAAATAGGCTCATCATACTCAATTCTATTATCCCTCAGCATCTGCTTCATCCATATTACTTGAGTACAATTGTTTACAGTAGCAATAGATTTTGCCTTAGTAGAAGATAAGGAAATGGAATTTTGCTTTTTACTTAACCAAGACACCAACTTCTTCCCCAAGAAGAAGGCACCACCACTAGTACTTTTCCAATCATCCACATCTCTTTCCCAATCCGCATCAGTAATGGTGCTCAAGGTAAGATCATCATCTTTAGGATACCAAAGACCAAAGTCAACTGTCCCTTTCAAGTATCTAAAAATTCTCTTTACAACAGTCACATGGGATTCCTTTGGATCAACTTGATATCTAGAAACCATACATACATCATTCATGATGTCAGGTCTAGTTTGAGTCAAATAAAGTAATCCACCAATCATTGACCTGTATCTTGTTTGATTTTCCTTAGGAGAATCATCATTCTCTGTTAACTTGCATCTAGTTACCATGGGTGTACCAACTGGCTTTGAGTCTTCCATGCCAAAAAATTTCAATAACTCTCTTACATATTTGGACTGACGTATAAAGATTCCATTGTCTAACTAAGTAATTTGCAATCCCAAAAATAATTTCAGCTCTCCAATCATTGACATCTCAAACTCATTTTTCATTTCATCAACAAACTTCATAAATAAGTCATCATCACCTTCAAAAATGATGTCATCAATAAAGACTTCAATAATCAACTCTTTATCTTCATCCATCTTAAAATATAGATTATTATTAGCAATACCTTTATTGAATCCAAGCTTCAACAAGTATTTATCCAGTCTAGCATACCAGGCTCTAGGGGCTTGCTTGAGTCCATACAATGCTTTCTTCAATCAGAAAACCATATCTCCTTTGTCAATCAGTTGAAATCCATCTGATTGTTCTACATATACTTCTTCTTCTAGCTCACCATCTAGAAATACTGACTTTACATCCATTTGGTAGACTTTGTAGTTCTTAAAAGCAGCATAAGAAAGAAACAATCTTATAGTTTCATTAATACTAGCAACAGGGGCAAAGGTTTCTTCAAAATCAATACCTTTCATCTATGAGTACCCTTTACATACCAGTCTTGCTTTATTCCTAACCACTTCACCTTGTTCATTTAGCTTATTCCGAAAGACCCATTTGGTTCCAATCACATTTTTATCCTGAGGTCTGGGAACAAGAATCCATGTATCATTTTTCTCTATCTGCATCAGTTCTTCCTTCATTACTTCCATCCAATATTCATATTTACATGCTTCATTGACATTGTTGGGCTCAGTCTTGGAAATTAGACAATACTCTTCTGTAACTATTATTCTAGTCTGCACACCTCTGTTCTTATCTCCTATAATCCGATCTTCAGAATGATTTAGCTTTACATACTTTAGAACTTTAGGATTCTCCTGAACTTCTGGTTCTTCTATTCTTTCTTTTGCACTTCCACTAGCTTCTCCTTCTAGACTCTCTTGATTCACTAGAACAATTTGAACTTAATTTTGTGTATGAGCATTCTTTCCATTATCAGTACTATCATGTTGGTCATCTAAATCATATCCACAATATCTGGATGATCTAGCAGTTTCCTCATCAACTTTGACATTTGCACTTTCAACCATTTTCCTTAATCTTCTATTATAGCACTGGTAGGCCTTGCTCTTAGTAGAGTAACCCGAAAAGATTCATTCATCACTCCTAGCATCAAACTTTCCTATATCTTCATCTCTCTTGATATAATATCTACTTCCAAATATTTTGAAATATTTAACAGTAGGCTTATAACCAAACCATAGCTCAAAAGGAGTCTTACTAGAATTACCATTGGCATTTACCCAGTTAATAGTATATACAACAATGCTTACAACTTCTCTCCAATAAATATGAGAAACATTACCTTCCAAAATCATAGTTCTAGCAGTATCTAGAATTGATTTATTCTTTCTCTCAACAACTCTATTCTGTTGAGGATTCCAGGGAGCAGATAACTGTCTCTTGATTCCATGCTCTTCACAAAAAGAATTGACTCATTCTCGGCCATAGCTTTGAAACTTTTGAACTTTTCTAATGCTTCATGTTTTTCTCTCAAGAAATCAACCCATGTCAAACTAGACTAATCATCAATAGACAACATAAAGTACCTTTCTCCTTGTAGACTTTTTATTTTGGAGGGACCACATAGATCAATATGCACCAGCTCCAGTAATCCATTATAATAATGTTGTTTCTCCAAAAATGAATTCTAGTTTTTTCTCCCATCTAGCATTCCTTGCATATGGTGTTAGTAGGCTTCACTAGCTTAGGAAGATCTCTAACTACTTGAGTGGAGCTTACCTTGACAATATTATCGAAATTCACATGACATAGCCTCCTATGCCATAACCATCTTACATCAACTTGAGCAATTAATAAAATATCACTAGCAGTACTCAGGTGAAAAATGTTACCTCTTGTCTTTGTACCTAAAGCAATTACATCTCCAGAACTTCTCAGTATCCTGAATTTTCCATCTTTGAACTAAAGATTGTATCCCTTGTCGACCATCTATCCAATAATCAACAGATTATGCTTCAATCCTTCTACATAGAGGATATCATTAGTATTATATTTACCACCATGAGAAATAGTAACTCTACCATAAATCACACCAGCATTATCTCCAAATATTACAACACCGCCGTCATATTTCTCCAAGCTTATAAACTTACTTTTGTCACCATTCATATACTGTGAGCATCCACTTTCAATCACCCACTCATCCTTTTCTTCAATTCTAGTTGCAAGAGCTTTCTGAATATTCTTATCACTAGCAGATTCAATGGACACCAAACCATTTTCCTTGATAGCAATGAATACCCATCCATCTTCATTTCCATTTTCTTTATCAGATTCATCATTAGTAACTCCTTCTTCAACATAATAACATTTCTTTTGAAATCTAGGCTTGTCAGGTTTGGACCTAGGAACTCTTTTAAGACACCTTGATGCAAAATGACCTATCTTATTACAAGAGAAACATTTAATAGGAAACTTTCCTTTATACTTACCTTGTCCTCTGGCTTCTCTTTTTGCAATCAATGCTTCCAACTCTTCTAACTCTCTTTCTTCATCTTCAATCTTTTTCATCTCATCTTCATACTTGAATGTCTTTCTATAACTTTCTCCTGGATCATATCTCTATTGGTTTCTTCTAGATACAGTAGCTTTAAATGCAAATTCTATCTTGGGAGTAGAATCACCAAATTCACTTAGTTCAAAGGCAACAAGCTCACCAATCAGCATATCTCTTGTCACATTTTTTACTATCCTAAGCTCTTCAATAGAATGATATTTCATTTTGTAAGAAGTAGGCAATGATCTGAGCACTTTAGCTAAAATCTCTTCTTCATACAAGATTCCACCGACACATCTAACACCCATCACTAGTTCATTTACTTTTTGCATGAAAGAAATAATGTTTTCATCTTCGCTCATTTTCAAGTTTTCCCACTTACCTTTCAGAATTTGTAGCTTATCAATTTTCACTTGTGCATCTCCTTCATACAATGTTTCCAGCTTCTTCCAAATCTCATATGTTGTTTTCAAACCCATTACATTTGTCATCTCTGAATCTTTCAAAGCACTCAATAATGCTTCTATAGCCTTGATATTTGTTTCAGCTTCTTTGATCTCGTTAGGAGTAGAGGAACCATTCTGAAGAATAACATATCTATTCTTTACAATCTTCTAGAAGGGTTCACCAATGCACTTCAAATGACACTCAATTCTATCCTTCCATAGAGAGTAGTTTGTTCCATCGAATCTTGGACTATCCTTCTTGTATGATGCCATCTCGGATCACCTCAAGCTATTAAAATTCTTCAGAGGAACCTGCTATGATACCAATTGTTGGCAAAACAAGGATAGACAACTGAGAGGTGGGGTGAATCAGTTGTCACTAAATTTAATTTTTTTTTAACCTTATTAACCTTTAATCTCATATCTAATAAATAAAAGTGAAATCATGAATCAACAATACATCAGAAGCACACATAACACCAATATTTTTGCGTGGAAACCTTATTAGGGGAAAAACCACAATGGAGGTTAATCCACAAGTTATACCCTATTAAAAGTATAAGGAAAATGAATAAGGAATGCACATGAATTCAGGCACACTACCTAGAGCTTACTACTCAAAGAAGACACACTATCTTACACAAAACTTTCAGATTAAATCCATCTGAAGAGGTTGAAATGATAAATTAGCTTCTCTGAAAGCCTAATGATAGTTCTGATTAGGCACAAAAACACTTCTTCATACTTCGCTCAAACTTATTCACACTCTGCTCTGCAATCGAATGATCTGATCTTTATTCGCACATTTTTCATACACACTTCTCACACACACATCTCAAATGAAGAAAAAATCACTCTTATATATCTGATTCATGGAATTACATCAACAACTTTTTCGGCCAAAAATAAAAGAATAAATGAATACAAATTGTCAGCCCAATTCATGAACAAATCTCAATGCACACCAACCAAAGTTGGTCACAACATAATGAAGACCTAAAAAAACATCCTCGAACATGTGAATCATTCAAAAATTAATCCACAAGGATCCGCAACACGCTACAACCACCATGTCGGCCAAGAACATGAAAACCCAAACACACAAAGGAAAAGTATTTAATCACGAGCATATTGATCAACAAGGACATGCAACAAGGATAGAGAATGATCTATAAACATCAAGGAACATTGTAAGAGCATACACAACAACTCAAATTACCAGAATTACATTCTCTTCTTCCAGAAACACTAGCTACAATAACAGAATAACTGCAGAAACACAAAAACTCACAACTTTGTTCCAATCTTGATGCACACCTCTTAAAATTATGGAGTATAAACTAGATAGGCTCAACAACAAACCCTTTAAAGTGCAACTTCTAAATACCAACATATGGAAATTTTCACCACACTCAACTTCACAGCTTCACAGGCAGCCTTCAACATATTTATTATAATTTTCTCGATATCCTTGACATATACAGCCTTCAAGACACCAATGCTAATAGTGTTGACATCAATGACAACCACATATTAGTAACACAACCATAACATCCAAAAAACTAGTGTGTGTTATTGTTGGTCCTAATTCACCATGTTACCAAGACACATTTGACTACATCGAACATGGTATCATACCACCCGATTTGACAACAACCCAAAAGAAGACCTTTTCTCCTTTGTCAGTCAGTTGAAATCCATCTGATTGTTCTACATATACTTCTTCTTCTAGCTCACCATTTAGAAATACTGAATTTACATCCATTTGATAGACTTTGTAGTTCTTAAAAGCAGCATAAGAAAGAAACAATCTTATAGCTTCAATACTAGCAACAGGGGCAAAGGTTTCTTCAAAATCAATACCTTTCATCAGTGAGTACCCTTTACATACCAGTCTTGCTTTATTCCTAACCACTTCACCTTGTTCATTCAGCTTATTCTGAAAGACCCATTTGGTTCCAATCACATTTTTATCCTGAGGTCTGGGAACAAGAATCCATGTATCATTTTTCTATATCTGCATCAGTTCTTCCTTCATTACTTCCATCCAATATTCATATTTACATGCTTCATTGACATTGTTGGGATCAGTCTTAGAAATCAAACAATACTCTTCTGCAATTATTTTTCTAGTCTATACACCTTTGTTCTTATCTCCTATAATCCGATCTTCAGAATGATTTAGCTTTACATACCTCAGAACTTTAGGATTCTCCTGAACTTCTGGTTCTTCTATTCTTTCTTTTCAACTTCCACCAGCTTCTCCTTCTAGACTCTCTTGGTTCACCAGAACAATTTGAACTTAATTTTGTGTATGAGCATTCTTTCCATTATCAGTACTATCATGTTGGTCATCTGAATCATATCCACAATATCTGGATGATCTAACAGTTTCCTCATCAACTTTGACATTTGCACTTTCAACCATTTTCCTTAATCTTCTATTATAGCACTGGTAGGCCTTACTCTTAGTAGAGTAACCCAAAAAGATTCACTCATCACTCCTAGCATCAAACTTGCCTATATCTTCATCTCTCTTGATATAACATCTACTTCCAAATATTTTGAAATATTAAATAGTAGGCTTATGACCAAACCATAGCTCAAAAGGAGTCTTACCAGAATTACCATTGGCATTTACCCAGTTAATAGTATATACAACAATGCTTACAACTTCTCTCCAATAGATATGAGGAACATTACCTACCAAAATCATAGTTCTAGCAGTATCTAGAATTGTTTTGTTCTTTCTCTCAACAACTCCGTTCTGTTGAGGATTCCAGGGAGCAGATAACTGTCTCTTGATTCCATGCTCTTCACAGAAAGAATTGACTCATTCTCGGCCATAGCTTTGAAACTTTCAAACTTTTCTAATGCTTCATGTTTTTCTCTCAAGAAATCAACCCATATCAGACTAGAGTAATCATCAATAGACAACATAAAGTACCTTTCTCCTTCTAGACTTTTGATTCTGGAGGGACCACATAGATAAGTATGCACCAGCTCTAGTAATCCATTAGAATAATGTTGTTTTCTCCAAAAATAAATTCTAATTTGTTTTCCTATCTAGCATTCCTTGCATATGGTGTTAGCAGGCTTCACTAGCTTAGGAAGATCTCTAACAGCTTGAGTGGAGCTTACTTTGACAATGTTATCGAAATTCACGTGACATAGCCTCCTATGCCATAACTAGCATACATCAACTTGAGCAATTAAAAAACTTTCACTAACAACACTTAGGTGAAAAATGTTACCTCTTGTCTTTGTACCTAAAGCAATTACATTTCCAGAACTTCTCAGAATCTTGAATTTTCCATCTTTGAACTGAAGATTGTATCCCTTGTCGACCATCTGTCCAACACTCAATAGATTATGCTTCAATCCTTCTACATAAAGGACGTCATCAATACTATATTTACCAACAAGAGAAATAGTACATCTGCCATAAATCACACCAGCATTATCTCCAAATATTACAACACTACCGTCATATTTCTCCAAGCTTATGAACTTACTTTTGTCACCATTCATATGATGTGAGCATCTGCTTTCAATCACCCACTCATCCTTTTCTTCAATTTTGGTTTTAAGAGCTTTCTGAATATTCTTATCACTAGTAGATTTAGTGGACACCAAACCATTTTCCTTGATAGCAATGAATACCCATCCATCTTCATTTCCATTTTCTTTATCAGATTCATTATTAGTAACACCTTCTTCAGCATAATAACATTTCTTTTGAAATCTAGGCTTGTCGGGTTTGGACCTAGGAACTCTTTAAAGACATTTTGATGCAAAATGACCTATCTTATTGCAAGAGAAACATTTAATAGGAAAATTTCCTTTATACTTACCTTATCCTCTGGCTTCTCTTTTTGCAATCAATGCTTCCAGCTCTTCTAACTCTCTTTCTTCATCTTCAATCTTTTTCATCTCATCTTCATACTTGAATGTCTTTCTATAACTTTCTCCTGGATCATATCTCTATTGGTTTCTTTTGGATACAGTAGCTTTAAATGCAAATTCTGTCTTGGGAGTAGAATCACCAAATTCACTTAATTCAAAGGAAACAAGATCACCAATAAGCATATCTCTTGTCACATTTGTTACTATCCTGAGCTCTTCAATAGCATGATATTTCATTTTGTAAGAAGTAGGCAATGATCTGAGCACTTTAGCTACAATCTCTTCTTCATACAAGATTCCACCGACACATCTAATACCCATCACTAGTTCATTTACTTTTTACATGAAAGAAATAATGTTTTCATCTTCACTCATTTTCAAGTTTTCCCACTTACCTTTCAGACTTTTTAGCTTATTAACTTTCACTTGTGCATCTCCTTCATACAATGTTTCCAGCTTCTTCCAAATCTCATATGTTGTTTTCAAACCCATTACATTTGTCATCTCTAAATCTGTCAAAGCACTCAATAATGCTTCTATAACCTTGATATTTGTTTTAGCTTCTTTGATCTCATTAGGAGTAGAGGTACCATTCTGAAGAATAACATATCTATTCTTTACAATCTTCTAGAAGGGTTCACCAATGCACTTCAAATGACACTCCATTCTAGCCTTCCATAGAGAGTAGTTTGTTCCATCGAATCTTGGACTATCCTTCTTGTATGATGCCATCTCAGATCACCTCAAGCTATTAAAATTCTTCAGAGGAACCTGCTATGATACCAATTGTTGGAAAAACAAGGATAGACAACTGAGAGGTGGGGTGAATCAGTTGTCACAGAATTTAAATTATTTTTAACCTTATTAACCTTTAATCTCATATCTGATAAATAAAAGTGAAAGCATGAATCAACAATACATTAGAAGCACACATAACACCAATATTTTTGTGTGGAAACCTTGTTAGGGGAAAAACCACAATGGAGGTTAATCCACAAGTTATACCCTATTAAAAGTATAAGGAAAATGAATAAGGAATGCACATGAATTTAGGCACACTACCTAGAGCTTACTACTCAAAGAAGATACACTGTCTTACATAAAAATTTTGGATTAAATCCATCTGAAGAGGTTGAAATGATAAATTAGCTTCTCCAAAAGCCTAATGACAATTCTGATTAGGCACAAGAACACTTCTTCATACTTCGCTCAAACTTATTCACACTCTGCTCTGCAATCAAATGATATGATCTTTACTCACACATTTCGCATACACTCTTCTCACACACACATCTCAAATGAAGAAAACAATTGCTCTTATATATCTGATTCATGGAATTACATCAACAACTTTTTCGGCCAAAAATAAAAGAATAAATGAATACAAACTGTCGGCCCAATTCATGAACAAATATCAATGCGCACCAACTAAAGTTGGTCACAACATAATGAAGACCTAAAACAACATCCTCGAACATGCCAATCATTCAAAAATATTATAATCCACAAGGATCCGCAACACACTACAACCACCATGTCGGCCAAGAACATGAAAACCCGAACACACAAAGGAAAAATACTTAATCACGAGCACATTGATCAATGCGGACATGCAACAAGGATAGAGAATGATCTATAAACATCAAGGAACATTGTAAGAGCTTACACAACAACTCAAATTACTAGAATTACATTCTCTTTGTCCAGAAACACTAGCTACAATAACAGAATAACTAGAGGAACACAAAAACTCACAATTTGCTCCGAATCTTGATGCGCACCTCTAAAAATTCTAGAGTATAAACTAGATAGGCTCAGCAACAAACCCTTTAAAGTGCAACTTCTAAATACCAACATACGGAAATTTTCACCACACTCAACTTCACAGCTTCACAGGCAGCCTTCAACATATTTAATATAATTTTCTCAATATCCTCGACATATACAGCCTTCAAGACACCAATGCTAATAGTGTTGACATCAATGACAACCACATATCAGCAACACAACCACAACATCCAACAAACTAGTGTGTTTTATTGTTGGTCCTAATTCACCATGGTACCAAAACACATTTGACTACATCCAACATGGTTTCATACCCCTTGATTTGACAACAACCCAAAAGAAGACCTTTTGCCACAGGACTTCTCGATTCACAATTCTAGGAGACACCTTATATCATTGAATTTTAGATGGCATGTCACTCTGATGTCTTATTGCAAAAGAAGTGAAAACTGTCGTACAAGAGGTACACAAAGGCATTTGTGGGTCCCACTCTAGTAGACCTAACCTAGTACAAAAATTGCTAAGAACATGGTAATATTGGCCCTCCATGGAACAAGAATGCATTCAATACTCCATAAAATGTCATTAGTGTCAACAACATAGTGACCTTGTTTACGCACTAGCACATAAGTTGAGACCTATCGCAACACCACGACCTTTTTCACAATGGGGATTAGACTTGGTAGGTAAAATCTTTTCCACTTTCATCTAATGGGCATAAGTTCATTATTATCACAACCAAATACTTCATGAAATGGATAGAACCAATTCCATTAACATACATCACAAGGAAATAGATATCCAAGTTCGTCTTGAATTATTTAATTTATCAATATGGAATTCCCCAAACCATTATAACAAACAATGTAATCCCATTCAAAAATGAAGTTGTCAAAGAGCTTTGTTCCAAGTTCTCTATCTAGCACATATTCTCCACACCCTACTACCCCCAAGGAAATGGTAAGTTGAGGCATATAACAAAACTATTCTGAAGATACTAAAAAATGCCATTAAGATGTCAACCATGATTGGCATTTGCAATTGAACCTAGCCCTATGGGCTTACTGGATGAGTATTCATACACCTACATGTGCCATATCCTTTTCCTTGGTCTACAGATCAGAATTTGTCTTACCTATTGAATTTGAAATCCCCTCACTATGAATATCACTAAAAGGCATGGTCAATAATGAAGAGTATCGAGTGTCCAAATTAAATGAGTTTGAACTCCTAGATGAAAGGTGTTTGATCACGTTAAACCATCTTCAAGTTTATCAGAATCAGCTCAAATGAAGCTACAATAAAAAGATAAAAAATATAAACTTTCAGGTTAGTGATTTGGTACTCAAAGAGATTCAGAATTAGGTACAACTGAATCAAGATGGAAAAGGTAAGTTTGAACCCAACTGGTTAGGTCTATTCATCATCATAGAAATCTATGGCTCTCGAGCTTATCAATTGGCTACTCCTGAAGGAGAACCTTTAGCCAAACCACTGAATAGCAACCATCTTAAAAATTTCTATACTTGAAACACATCAAAGTACCCCAGGAAAAATGGTAAAAATCCAAAAATATCAAAAATATTAAAAAACAAAAAAAATAGAAAGCAAGAAAACAGTAAAGAGAAATAAAATGTTATTTAAGTGGAAACCACATTGTGTCACTTCTAGGACATGCACTATAGTGAAAACCTGGCAAACATGTGCTATGATTGAATAAGACTAGCATCATTATCTATTAGAACTATCTCAAGCCTCCGCCCATTCATCCCATAATAAAATGTGTGTCCAACCATGGCTTGATGACTGATTGAGTATTAAAAATTGTTGTACCCTCAACATTTATCTCTCCTAATGAAGGTAATCTTGCCTCAAACATGGGGAAACTTCTTGAAACTGGTAGTGTATTGGATCATTGTATATCCTATAATGGTCGAAAACTATCAAAATCAAAACATCCAAAAAACAAACAAAATCAAAACAAAGTCGAAAACATCAAATACTAAAAACATGTTATGCTTTGAGTCACTCCAATCGAACTACATGATCTCTACGTGTACAACGTAGGAAAGGCTTATTATCCATCAAGGACCTAGGTCAGTCCACTTAGGTATCTATCACGTTTTCTTTTAAATTAGTCAAAAAAAATCCAAAAACATTCACAAAATAAAAAAAGTCAAAAACATGTTCTTACCAAACCAAGCGAACTACGAGCCTTTACGTGTATAATGTAGGCAAGGCTTATCTTTGATGAGCCCCCGAGGCCCTAGGTCAGTCCCTTGAAAACAACAAAAAAAGCATCATATAAACTCAAAAAACCAAAATGGTGTTACCCCATCATCACCAACCGCAATAAAAATTTCATCCATAATAAACAAATCATCACATTCACCCTTTGACAGTGCAAACAACAAACAAAAAAACTTCAAAATTAAAAATTAAAAATTCCAAAGGGGAGATCGAAATATTAGACAACTATCAAGTGAAAATAATGTCAAAGTGTTAACTACCTATCTATTGACAATTCACCAACAACATCCTGAGATATGTCTTAATGGATAAAATGTTCCTACAATAGGCATCATCAACAACGGATAACAACCTAAAACCTCAAAGAAGATAAGGCAAGTGATATTGCAATATTGTTTATCTTTTTATAGTCTTATTTTCTTGATTTATCATAATACCACATTCCCAGAATCTCTCGAGGATGCCCATAAGGATTTAGAGAAGGAATGGTGGTATTAACAATTGATTTTTGTTAGTTTTATTTGTAAGATTTTTTTTTGATACTACCATGGTGAATACTTTCTTTTTTTCATGTATGGAAGTTGTTTTGAGACAATTCATGTAGCAGTTGCATGTTATGTATTTTATACCTCTTTGTATAACTAGTTTGAATTTTTTCAACACAACAAAACCATATACTCTAACAAGGTTTCCATATGTCTTATATGAGCAAGAATATCATTTGTATGTTGATTCAAATTCCACGCAATGGATACAAAGTCACCTTGGTTATTAATACCCTGGTGCATCATATTGTTTTTGCTACATCAAAAAAGATTTTTAAAGATACAAAGCCTCTATGCAAAGAAAAGGCAACTCGGCAAACTAAAAAACATCAAATTTCTATCCATCATCAAACTAACAAACGTAAAATTTCTATCCATCAAACATTTCTTCTAACTAACAACTCTGTCCTACATCAAAATATCATTATTACCACATCCACCATTGTTTTGAATTAGACGTACACAAAGGCCTTTGTGGGTCCCACTCTAGTGGACCTGACCCTTATTTTAACCCTCCAAACCCTAATTTTTACCTAGGAAACCCTCCTAAGTTGAAATTAGGATCTCCTGAGAACATCTAAACTATCAATGAGGGTCATATATGCTTAATTTTTCATCCTCCACACATCTAAATTAAAATAAAACATTGTCACGAGATCAACCCAAAAAATTAATTTTTCGGCCAACCTCTCGAGGGGGCAGCTCGATGTCCTACCATCATTCTGCTGACCACCGATGCATAGTGGGACATATAATTTTTTTCAAATCTTGATCTTAATGTATTGAATTATTTGAAACAAAGCAACCATTACTTTGTCTCAAAGAGGGGCAAAAATGTAGACATGTAAAAATGACCTAACACTTATCACACACCCTGAATGACATTTTCTCATCATCAACATCATTATCACCTAATATCACTACATTTCACATCAATTACATCAAAAACCCTAATTTCCTCTATTAATTGAATAAGATTACATTATTTAATTAATTCACTTTTTTATCATTTTTGACTAATTAAATAAATTTATTTTATTTGATAAAGTCCTAAACTAAATTTATTCCTCCTAATTAATTAAATAACATCAATTATTTAATTATGTCGCTAATTTACCCTATTCCCCTAAATCAATTAAATTATTAAATACTTAATCGTTTAATTAAATCACATTCCCCTAAACTTGAATAATTAAAAAAAATATTCAAACATCATTCAAAAAGGTCAAAAAAAACAAATACAACTTTGCTTGCAAAAGTCAAACATGATTTGCACATTCAACTCAAAAAGATTATTTAATTAAATCAATTAATGATTTAATTACCCTCACCCACTTTAATGATTGAGAAAATTATGATCCCTTGATTACTCTTTGATTGGATGATTGATTCATCTATTCTTCAATCCCACTGAAGGCTCAACTTGATTTTTTCAATCCCACTGAAGGCTCAACTTGATTTCTTCAATCCCATTGAAATTTCAATCTATTTCCTCAATACCATTGAACACTCAAATTGATTTCATCAATCACACCAATTACGCAATCAAAACCCACTGATTCTTCCCATCTAATTCCTCTCAATGGTTTTGAACCATAGATCAGGACATTCTACTATGTGATCTTGATCATTCATCCCAAATCATAAAATCTATATAACAATCATCTTTCTTCTCAAAAACCATCAGAGAATTGAGATATTTTGCACAACAAAGTAATGCCAAATTAATCATTGATTTCTTGGGAACTTTTACATATATCTTCAATCAACATCAAACAACTTTGAATCTTTTTCTACATACAAATGGAGGCTTCACATTGATACAAAAACAATCAAACATCATCACAAATACACTTTGATATGGGATGGTAAATTTTTCTTTGTTTTTCAACTCATTATGTTATCTTAGGGTTTTGTTAGTTGATTTCAATAGCTTAAAAACTTCATTTCATGAGTAATGGGTATGAATCTAAATCCTTGTTTTGAATTAGATTTTGTTTAACTCATTTAATATTGATTATCTCATGCTTATTGATTTCCCCCTTACACACTAGGCATGCCTTTTTAATGGAGGAGTAGCTCATTTCATATCCCACCAAAGTCTTTTTGATATAGTAGATTGCTCTTTCCTTTCTTGTTTCATCGTGTTGGGCAAGAAGAGCACCTATTGCTGCTAATGTGACCGAGATGTGCAAGATCAAAGGCTTGTTCGGTATTGGTGGCATGAGAGTAGGAGGTTTCAATAGATATTCCTTGATTTTTTGAAAGGTTATATCACATTTCTCATCCCACTTATATGTTATCCCTTTATGGAGAAGGTGTGAAAAGGGGTGGATCTCATCCAAAAACTACGATATGAATCTCCTGATAGATTGTAACCTTCCCTATAGACCTCATATTTTTTTTAATGTTTGCAATGACTCCATGTCTATAATTTCTTTTAGCTTGGTTGGATCGATCTTGATCCCTCTTTGTGAGATTATGTACCCAAGGAGCTTGCCTGATGTACCCCCCAAAGACACACTTTTTTAGATTTAGTCGTACCTTGTATTCTTCAAGCCTATCAAAGATTGGTCCTAGTACCTATATATGTCCCTTCCTTGTCTTTGATTTAGCTATAATATCATCCACATAGTCTTCAATAGTTTTTTGGATCATATCGTGAAAGATTAGAGTCATCGCCCTCTGATAGGTAGCCCAAACAACATCATATTCTAGCAGTATGTTCCCCACTAACATATGAATGCTAGCTATTTTATGTTGGTCCTCCTTAGAGATCATGATTTAGTTATAACCTAAAAATCCATCCATGAGTGATAAAATTCCATGCCCAATGGTTAAATCAACAATGATATCGATGTTTGGAAGAGGGAATTCATCTTTTGGACATGCTTTGTTCAAGTCCCTAAATTTAGTGCATATTCTACTGCCCCCAAAATATTTAGAGATTGGTACCAGTTTAGAAACCTACTCAGGATAGTCGATTGGTCAGATAAATATGACGTCAAGGAGCTTTTGCAATTCTAGCTTAACCAATAATGATATTTAAGGGTGCATCTTTCTTAGTTTTTGTTTTACTAGTCTTGCTTCAAGATAAACTGCTAGGTGATGTACAACCACTTCAGGATCAAGTCTAAGCATATTTGTGTAATATCATAAAAAATTTCCCTTCACTCTTTGAGGAATGCTACCAATTTTTTTTGTTCCTCATCCAATAATGATTTTGCATAGAAGGTTATCTTAGGTGCTTCCTTCATTCCCACATTCATTGGATTTTATTTCTTTGCAAGTACTGCCAATTTCTTTGGATGTATCGTACTAAGGGGAAGATTAAATCCCTCATCCTATGGCACCTCAAAGAGGTTTTCACCTTTGGATGCATCCTTTATTTTTACTATTTTGTGATTAGAAAGTTTCATAGTGTGGTTTTCACTTAAAGATCTACACATTATCCTCATGTCATTTATTTTGTGACTGATGGATTCAATCATCTCCCCACAATACACCTATGTATCTAGATCTATGTCAAACCTTGCTTTATGATCTCCACATTGAAAGTTGTCATAGAGTCCCATAAATTCAAAGATCACTTCATCATTTTCAAACACATCTAGAATTGGTGGTCCTCATTGGTCCTAGTCGATTAGTTGGGGGTGTACTAGCTTTAGTTCAAATATTTGGCTATTTGAGGTAAAGTATGTTGTGGTTATCATAAAGATGGAGGTATCCTCAAAAAATTTAGTGGCGTCAAGGGGAAAGTCATCAAGGTTAGTATCACATGATGTAGGTAACCAAGAGGAAGTCTCGGTCTATTTATTAGAAGTACCCTTGCCAAGAAGGGTCACCTTTCTAGTGGTAGATCCTAAGCCAAGATTCTTTGGTAATTTCTGAGGAACGAGGGGTTCTAGCAAACCATTATCATTTTCCCCTAGCTTTTCATTCTTGTTATACCCCCATCCCATTATTATCTATAATCCTTTTCTATTAGCTTTCATTGGAAGAATAGGCATGGTTTTTTCATCCTGATACGAAAATTTGGATACATATTCTTCATTGATGACCTCTTTGTTCAAGTCTACCCACTTGGTGAAAGTGGTAGAAGCTACCTTCATTGTTTTATCTACCTTGTTGATAGGTTGGGGTTTCCCAAGATATTTAGGGGAAAGGGGTAACTCTCCAAGAAAAAAATTATCCTTCTTTAGATTATAATCCCCACATCTGACATCCTTGATTATTTCCTTGATGTCAAGTATGTTTTGTACAATGGGTGTTTTGGATTCAGAGGTAGATGCCAAGGAAGATAGATCAACAAATGAGGATGAAGAAGTGGGCCCTCATAATTTTTTTGATATTTGTAGGATCTTGTAAAATTTGGATTCAAGGTTCTTACAATAATAGAATGGCTCAAGATCACCATGGATGGTAACTTCTTTATCCTCAAAGGGAAACTTGACACACTGATGGTATGTGAAAGCTACATCCTGCATGGCATGGATCCATGGTCGACTGAGAATAATGTTGTAAGGAAGCTCAAGATCAAGGACTTGGCACGTGGTTTCAGAAATGGTGGGTCCTACTTAGATAGGTATCTTTATTATGCCTTGGGACACCTACTCTTGATCATCATATGCCCTTATGGTTACGCCTTTTGTCTTTTCAATGGAATCCTCTAAGTAACCCAAGTTTTTGACTAATCAAAGGGTGCAAATTTTTAGACCAGCACCTCCATCCACCAAGTCTCTTTTAACTTTATTCTTATGAAAAAAGACCTCAAGGTGCAAAGCGTGATTGTGATATGGCTATGTTGGGAGGTCTTGTTCAGAGAAGGTAAGAAGATGGGGTGTTGTGATATGGGCAAGTGAAAAAAGATGGGGAGCCAAAAAGGGATCTTAAATGGCCACTCACTAGTACAGAAACATCAATGTATGACTGAAAAAAACTACTAAAAACTACTTATAAATGAGTGAACTTGGTCACGTGACCATTAGTAGTTTATTTCTGGTCATAAATAATGTGACTAGATTGATGACTAAATTTTTAGTCATTTATTGGTTTTTTTGATTGATCGATTTGGTAGTATATTTAGTCGTTGATTTAGTCATTCATTGTTGTAATCTGGTCACTTATTTAGTCATTTTTTTCCACTAATATATTTAGTCATTGATTTAGTCTTTGATTGCTATAATCTGGTCACTTATTTAGTCATTTTTTATTCATTGATATATTTAATTGGTCACTTATTTAGTTGTTCATTTAGTCATTGATTGTTGTAATATGGTCACTTATTTAGTCATTTTTTATTCACTGATATAATTAGTCATTGATTATTGTTAACTGGTCACTTATTTAATCATTTTTATTCACTATTCACTCATTTCTATCAATTGGTAGTATATTTAGTTAATTTAATTATTAATTGATGTCAATTAGTAGTATAGTTAGTCATTTTAATTGATTGATATTTGAGGATTTAAGCATAAAACATAGAAATACACATCAATAATCTATTGCACACAATAAGACAACCATTGAGAAGGAAAAATTAGTGAACTTTATTAATAAAAGAAAGGTTTTCTAATTAAAGCTTAGAAATAGAGTATTATAATTGTTATTTTCAGTCACAAGACTGAAAATTTGAGTTACAATATTGTATAGAAATGACTACAAGAAAGAAACTTCTCCAAAAAAATTTTGCAATGATGGAAATGCATGCTTGAAGTCCTTCAATGTGAGCACATGCCCCATTCATCTCTTAAAACTTCTACAACATGGGAAATCTTCCTAGAGAAATTTGTAACGTGAAGAATCCAAGAAGGAGAGTGGTCATCACATCCCATATATGAAGCTCTCTCATTCAATGCAGTCAACAATAACCCAGCTAGAATATTTCCTCCTTTATATGCAACATGCCATTTGATATGAGCAACAGGGTGCTACCTTTTCCACCATGAATGAATTTGTTCCTCAATACAACCAATAAAATTACTATTATTCTCAATTCAGAAAGAATAAAAGTGCATTGTATATTGCAAGTTTACAAAAGTCCAAACACAGAAAAAAGATAAATCAATTAAAAATTGTAGCCTTGTCAACAAATGCCTTAAATAGAGTGCTCAACATAGGCCTAAAATATGCATATTGAACCCTTGATTTTAGAACCTTGTTCAAAGTTTAAGAAAGGTGATATGCTCAGATTATAGAATGAATTTGACATTATAGAATGAAGGCTATCAACACAAACCAGAATAGAACAACATTATCAACATAAATTTCCTGGAAACCAAGCCCAAGAATGCCATCAGACTTAATTAGACAACAAAAAATGTCAACCCTGGCTCATGTGTTGTCTGAGTAAATACTTGGACCATGAAAGAATCCATTTATACATAAATTCCAAATTAAGTTGATGAGAAAAGATATTTGATATCCAATTGGGAAGCCTTGACATCCAAAAATTACTAACCTAGTGTTTCACAACAAGTTTCTCAACTGTGACATCATCTTTACTTAAGAAACCATATATTAATCCACTGCCATATTAAATCTCGCAGGATTCTCCTTCACAAACAAAAAATGATATATATATTAATTTTTTAGGAACTTCCTTAATATCCCCATGTAAGTAGACTAAACTAAGTGAGGTTGAGGGTTTGAAGTAGAGTACCATCTTCTTGGTATGTGCTTGACTTTGATGACTTGTATCTTGAATGAAAATAGCAAGCTAGCTACACTATAAAATCATTGTTAATCATTGTTACAAAAATAACAACAAAATACTCTTTAATTAAAATAATCCTTCTAGATATTTCAATTAATTTCTAAGAGAGCTAATTTCACTATCCAACAACCATCAATCTATTTACTGTATATAATTTTCCATAATTCAAAATCTAAATGTAATGAAACTAGCCATAATTACCAAAGATTTGATACCAAAATGTAGTACAAAATGATTTGTTTGATAAAATGCCTCAAAGATATTTCATCTCATGGAATGAAATGATATGATTGCATAATGTGCACAAAAAGGATTTTGCAAGGAAGATCTCAAAATATTTGAATTAATGAAGCACTCTGGAAGACCAACATTGTAATCTTTTCTTGTGTTCTAGATGCATGTAGTCATGCAGGTTTAGTGGATGAGGGTTGCACATACTTCACATGTCAGTAACCCTTTGTCCATGTGTTGGCTATCTTGACGACATCGTAAACATTATTAGTGAGATGCTAGTTAAACCTTTGATTCCTATGGATCATCAATGAATTTAGGTTGAGTATTCCAGCAACACTAATTTTTTAGTTGGATCCTAAAAATGTTGCAACTTATGCTCTCTAAAACATTTGTGCAGAAGAAGATAGGTGTGGTGAGGTTCAAATAGTAAGGAGATTGATGAAAGATAGAGGAATTAAAAATATACCTACATATAGTTGGATTGAAGGGAATAAAATGGTACATGATTTTTTGTGTAGGAGACATATCACATCCACAAATATGGGAGATCTATGCAAAATTGGAGAAATTGGCTTGGCAAATGAAGGCAACAGGGTATTTCCATATTCAATACTTTTACTCAATGTTGTGGAATAGAAGAAAAAAGAATCATTTATCTGCCACCATAGTGAAAAGTTAGCAATTGAATTTGGTTTGTTAAACATGGCCCTTGGTAAAACTATTAGAGTTGTTAAGCATCTTCAAGTATGTTTTGATTTTCACACTGCATCTATATTCATCTCCAAGATTTTTGCAAGAGAAATTGTTTTGAGAGATGTGAACCATTTCCATCGTTTTAAATAGGGACAATGTTCTTGTGGAGAATATTGGTTGGTGATGCTAAATGAAACAATCTAAAAAATAGGCTTACAATATAATAATGTGTACTACATCGTATATCCAGTAATAATGAAGGGACATCCATCAAAGCATAACAACAAGTAATTTTTGTCATATGTTGCAGTTACAAGTGCCTTGCTAGACATACATGAAAATATGGAAGCAATATACATAATGCAAGTGAATTTTTTTTTTAAAATGCCTCAAATAAATGTGATATTTCATTTTATATTTTAATCATGATACCACACCATTTTGACATGATCCTTGTGGTGATGCAAGATGTTACTGCTACACCTCACCATTATTGCTTGGACTTTGCGGTAATGTGAGATGTTACCACTACACCGCATCGTGTCTTCTTGGCTCTTGCAGGAATGCAGGAGAAGTATTTGATTTACCTCCATACTGCACATTTATTACTCAACCTTCATGGTAATGTAGTATGTTACCGCTACACTGCACCGTGTCTTCTTGGCTCTTATGGTATGGTGGTATTATGAAACTTGTCACAACAGTCTTATGAAACTTGTCATTACCATCTACTACCTTGACACAATAGTCTTATGAAACTTTTCAATATTTATGGGAACCTTTTAAATTACATTTAGATCTATAAGGAAACTATCCTATAGGGATGACAATCCAAAGAAACATGGCAATGGCTACACCAATAAATAGTTAACTAGAAACCATCAATGTATAATGGAGAATATATAGAGAGTTAAGTTAGTGAGAAAACATCCTTGGAGAATTTTCATCAAAATTATGACAATCTAAGAGTTCGTAGTAGAAAATAATATACCCTCAAAGACCTAATAGTCATAATAGACCTAGTGATACATTTCAGATTCATAAGAAAAAATTCATAAGAGAATATATGCAAGAGCATGAAAATAAACTGAGATGGAAGGGTGGTTGGTAGAGTTGAAGAATCAAACCCGTAGTGAGAAGGTAGGGAGAACAAAGTAATTTACAGTCAAGATCATCATGGAAGCTTCTCAAGTAGCTATATTTTTGGCAAAGGAGAAAACTTAGTGACAACATTACCATCAAAACAATAAGGATACTCAAAACCCTACCAAACCCTAAGGCATTTTTCATAACCTTGTAGAGATCTCAAACATGCATGAAAATATTTCACAAACTAAAATCATCTCTATTTTTGATGATCACAAAAAGTAACAAAAATTTGGATTTACAAGTGATGAAAAGAAGTACACAGAAAGTATATTATGCTGAATTTTTTTTTTTTTTTTAAACTTAACCATTAACTATCCAATACAATCTAACAAAATACAAATAAATAATGAAATATTATGATTAACAAAATGATAATTTTAACGGTTATCTTAAGGTAGAAAAAAAAAATTGTGCAAGTGAAAAATAACACCCTTAGATTATTCTAAACAAATAACATTTTCATTTACATCATTTTCAAACAACATTTTTTTAGATCCATCCAGTTGTACAAAAGTCCAATCAAATCTGCAACGATCTCAAAGATCTAAAGGTTTAAAAATCTGATATTTTTAGATCTATTCTTTGGTGTATCCTACAAACTTCATCATCGAAGGATGGGTCGTCACCTCATTTAGACCTAGATGTGGAACTACCCTTTTTGTTTCCATAGAATTCAAAATAGGCCTAACAAATGCTGGAAGAAATAACCCTATAAACACACAAAAGGAAAAGCCAAATCAGTAGTAATTTACTAATTTTCATTCAACTTCTCTGTAATCATTTTAAGTACCTGATTCTATTGTACTTTAAATATTTATAATATGAAGTTTAGCTATTCAAATAGCTTAAATAATTTTAATTTATAAAATTGATAAATAGGCTCTAGCAATTCAAAAAAAATCCACTTTTAAAATTTTAAATATCTTTACTATATCTATTTACTGTTGTTAGAGAGTTGCAAACTGTTAATTGTCCTCTGTCCTATAGGACTAAGAAAGGAAGAAAACTATAAAATATTGATTGAATCATAATAAATAGTCCAAAAATAATGAAAGTTACTGTCAAATGGTGACAAAGATCTATCCTCTAAGACATTTTCACATGGTAATTAAGAACACAGTAAGTAAGAAGTAAAAGAGCACTGGATCATAGCACTACAAAACTATCATGAGTTATGCAATGAACTTCACTATTCTTTTGATCACAAAGGAGATCGTGATAATAACCAACATACTGATGTGCATAGATAATGTTCATGGAGTGCAAACTGCCTTACAAAGAAATTACCACAGCAAAGTTAGAGGTGAATTACACCTTCTATTTTATGCTATTTTGAGGTGAATTGCACCGACTATTTTATGTTGAATTCTTGTGACTCCAATTATGTGATCCATAAATCTATTGGTCATGTTGCATGGTTGTGCTATAACAAATACAAGATGCATTCATGTGTGACCCAAGTTTAATGTGTCTATGTTGTGATAGAAATGCAGGCACTCATATGAGCATGATTCATGTACAAATCAATGTCATCACAATTAGTTTCCAATCATCATTGGGTGCATTTAGGTATACTCAATTTTAACAAGTTATGATGTAATGATAGCATGATCCAAGCGCGATTACCTCTTGCTGAAATAAAGAGCCTATAACTCTAGTTGATATGCAAAGTGGTTGTGTTATATCAATTATTAGTGCATTAAAGTACAACCCATGTTTAATGGGCTATTCTAGAGAGTGGTCAATATTTTCTAAACCTTATGAATGTTACTTAAAGTGTACACCTTAAAATATAAACCAAGTTTGTTCCATACTTGAATGCAATCTTGGGTTACCACAAACTATAATAATGTGATCTACTAATGACCATTATGGAAAGTACTAAAGCAAGACCCATGCTATATAGGATACATTTCCCTGATCATGTTTACAGACCTTAATGATCAAACACAAGCTTCCACACACTCTAGGATACAATCCAAGATCATACCACAACCCTGTCAAGACAACTAATTTTTTGACCTAATATTTTAGGTTGTTTTTAATACCAACAAAAGCATTGGTAAGAGCATGACTAGGGTACAAACCCTAGGCCTCCGTAGAAACATAAACCATAACTCTAGAAGATTAGTGAGGTTGCAATACCAAAAATATTGAGACATTGTATCCAATAACAAAATATTACAATCTAAAGATTGTAGTTAATAACAATCACACTATGTAGCTCAGTGACATTTGTAAATGCAATCTATGTTAAGAAGAATGATAGTCACTTGAGTTGTGAGAATCAAAAAGAGGTAGAGCAGTGACAAGATAATAAATCTCAACCCTTGCATAGTAAAGTGGAGATTTTAACAGTGAGTTTCCTTACCCCTTGCTGACCTTAAGGGTTTTTCAAATGCTATTGGCAGTGTTAGACAAGGAAAATGCAATCAGGGAATGATTGTCCAAATAAATTAATAGTGGTAATCATAGGTTAAATGTTTATTCTTAGCCATTGTATAATGGAGGTATTGGATTACATGTTTGAGTAGTTTTTTTAGACTCATCAAATATGGGAGAATAGTGAATAATACCTTGTGGACTATGAAGTAGTGACAATAAGGTTGAAGGATCTTAAGACCCACAATACTATGAAATAATGAGTCCCTTGTTGTAAGTAAGTATGAATTCTATAGGGCATAGTTTGATTTTGTATAAGGATGCTCATGAAAGTAATCTTCAAGTGATAGTGAGCTAGCTATTTGAGATTGCAGTTGAGGGTGCAATATCCAGTCTTAAAGGTAGTTAGCAAAGCAGTAAATGTGCAAGAAAATCAAATCATACACAACAAACAATTCACAATGTTATCTTGCATAATGCCTTGAGTTTGAAGACAAAAATATCATTGTATCTTAATGAAAGTAGTTACCTTAATGGTCAATCACTGGCAACCATGATTTTAAAACATGCTATTGTGCTTATGGAGGCAACATTTTAAGCAAGGCAATGAGTGGTGGTTTGGAACAATGGTAGGTATGAAGGACTTTCTTTATATGCAATCTAGCTTAAGACAACATTCTTAGAAGAGATTGAAGGTGGATTATGGAACTCAAGGGTTACCATGATAAGGATTAAAGAAAAGACTGAGATCTATTTAAAAACCACTATCATGAAGATATTAAAGATGTCACATGCAAAACCCTAGCAGATGGAGTAATGAATGCAATGCCAAAGAGGACAATGTGTTGGGACAAATTTATGAGATTTCCACATTATCTAATCACATGAAAATACATCATTTATTTATTTTTAAAAATTAAAATAAATCATTCTAAACCCTATATAGCATACATTGATACTTCAAAAGCATCTGAAGGAATTTGAGATTATGCAAATATATGTCAATTGAATACCTGGATTACAAATAGTAGCACCAATAATGTAACCCTTGTTGAGTAGAGCAGGAATGAGATAAGAAACAATGAATCTTATGCCTCCTATCATGCACATCTCCTTACTATTCTCTGTCATTATTTACTAAAACACTTCTCCATTTTGGTAGGCTACACCTGAAAATTAGGTTTTGACGAAGCTTTTAGAGTATGTTTATTAGAAAGAAAAATCCATTCTGATGAGCTACACCTAAAAATAAGATTTCAATGAAAGTTGTAGAGTATGTTTATTAAATTTTTAGAGTATTTTGGCGGGCTATATTCTTGATCCCTTAAATGATTTATTCAAATGGATTGTGACTAAATAAATGACTAACTATTTAGTCATTTTTATTTGTGTGACTAAATAATTTTTAGTCAACAACCAAATTAGTCAATTATTTACCCATTTATAGTTGAATTGCAAAAAATGAGTAGAATTTAGTCATTTTTAGTTGTTGTGACTAAAAGTTTTAGTCACCTAGTCATTATTTGCCAAATTCTACTAGTGACTTTTTTTTTGAAATCAGGAAATACTGACCTTGGATGTGAAATTGAGGATAGTTACACTCAAAAAATTTAGATGCAACAAAAACAAGGATCGTAGTGCTCTGATTCTACTTTCTAAACTACTAATTTTTTTTTTAAATGGTAGAGATTAAGGGGTTCAAAAGAGGGAGCCATAGAAATTGGTGTTGTTTTTGTGAAAAAAAACATAACATGGTGACTTTTGTGGTCCCCTCAAAAGGTTAAATTTTTTTTGGTGTTTTTAAAATCGCTTCAATGAGAAATTAGCTAATAGCATGTAGTTTATGCCTAATTTTTCTAATAATTTTTTAATGAATATTTGATTTTTACTAATTTTCAAAGTGGACACTTCCTGAAAAATAGAATTTTGGCTATGCTACCCCTATAAATTTTCAAAACTAATTGAAAATCATTTTTTTAATATGTGTAGAATGGAGTCTAGTTTCTAAAAATGTAATTTATTTGAAATTTTGATGAACAGTTAATTTATAAAGAAAAATACCAAACATTGTTTTTTGCCAAAAAACAAACACACAAACAAAAGAAATGAAAGATCAAAGGCTTAACATTGTCAAAATGTGAAAAAAATACCTCGTTAGATAGCTAAGAGTGAGCCTAAAATTACCCAAGTGTTTGATTTGTTCAACCTTGAAAAATATGCAAAATTGATGCTTAGCATGAATGCAATTATGTGAAATATTGTAGAATTTGCAAAAACACATCTTTAGAAATTGTGAAGGCACTCCAAGCCTTTGGGTTGGTATTCCAGAGAAAATACCAATCCTAAGGCTTGGGGATTCCCAAATTAAGAAATAATGTGAGCACGTTTCAATGCGCTTGCATTACAATACACTCACGTTATTTCATAGTTTTGACATATTTTTTGTGTTTGTGCCCAACAGTTGCCTAAGCAAGACATAATGAGAGCACATTATAATGCGATGATGTTATGTCTTGCTTTGTGTTAAATGCTATTCTATTAAATGTTTGTATATATTTGTATGTTTGTATGTATGTATGCTTGTATGACATGTATGTATCTATGTATGCATGCTTGTATGTATGTATGTGCACTTGTATGTATGTATGTATATGTATGTATGTATTAGTGTATTTATGTATTTATGTATGTATGCTTGTATGTATGTAATTGTGTATGTATGTCTACTTATATGAATGTATTTATGTCTTTAGAGGGAGGGATAATTTTAAGAGAGAGAGAGAGAGATTTTTATAGGTAAGGTGGGAGGGAGGAGACTTGAGAGAGAGAGGTGGAGAGGTAGTGAGAGAAATACTTGAGAGGGGGAGAGGGGGTGGAAGGGAGAGACCTAAGAGAGATGGAGTTGGAGAGAAGGGTTTAGAGTGAGAGGGACTTATCTAGGTAGGGGCGGGGGATAGAGGGAGAGAGAGGGAGTGGGGGAGAGAGAGACTTGAGAGAGAGAGGGAGAGAGTGAGGGGAGAGAGAGGGATAGAAAGAGAGACTTATCTAGGTAGAGTGCCAGAGGGAGAGACTTGAGAGTGTGAGGGGGGTGAGAAGGAGAGACTTGAGAGATAGGAAGAGAGAGAGTGAGAGAGAGGGAGTGAGAGAGAGAGAGAGAGAGATGAGAGAGGGAGAGGGTGTGGGAGGGAGACACTTGAGAGAGAGGGAGTTGGAGAGAGGGGTTGGAGTAGGATGGATGTATCTAGGTAGGGTGGGAAGGTTAGAGAGAGGGAAGAGAGAGAGAGAGAGAGTTACCTAGGTAGGGTGCTAGAGGGACAAACATGAGAGAGAGAGGGGGTGGGAAGGAGAGACCTGAGAAATAGGGAGAGAGAGGGAGTGTGAGAGAGAGGTAGTGGGAGAGAGGGGGAGTGATGGAGAGGGAGTGGGAGAGAGATAGAGGGACTGTGTGAGAGTGAGAGAGAGAGAGTGGTAGGGATTGATTGAGTGAGAGGTACATAGAAAGAGGGAGAGGCAGATAGAGATAATTAGAGAGGGTAGGAGAGAGGGAGGGAGAGATAGGTGAGATATATTGAGAGAGAGAGGGATAGGGGTTGAGGGTATTGGGTTGAGGGATTAGGGTTGAGGGTCCAATGTATAGGGTAGAGGGTTTAATGTATAGGGTTGAGGGTTTAAGAATTTAAGGGTTGAGGGGTTAAGTGCTGAGGGTTTAAGGGTTTAAGAGTTGAGGGATGAGGTTGAGGAGTTAGGGTTGAGGGTTGAGGGTATATGTTTGAGTATATAGGTTTTATGGTATAGGGTTGATGGATTATGGTTTAGGATCCAATGTATAGGGTAGAGGGTTGAGAATTGAGGGTTGAGGGTTGAGGGTTTAAGGGTTTAAGGGTAAGAGAGAGGGAGAGAGAGATGATATAGATAGATATATAGAGGGAGGTGGAGAGGGAGAGAGAGAGGGGTATGTAGAAAGAGGGAGAGGGTAGATAGAGACAATTAGAGAGTTTAGGAGAGAGGGAGGGAGAGAGAGGTGAGATAGATAGAGAGAGAGGGATAGGGGTTTAAGGTATAGGGTTGAGGGATTAGGGTTGAAGTTCCAACGTATAGGGTAGAGGGTAGAGGGTTTAAGCGTTTAAGAGTTAAGGTTTGAGGGTTTAAGGGTTTAAGAGTTGTGGGATGAGGTTGAGGGTTTAAGGGTTTAGGGTTGAGGGATTAGGGCTGAGGGTTTAAGGTATAGTGTTGAGTACATTGGTTTTAGGGTATAGGGTTGAGGGA